>JANVCC010000152.1:3250182-3292051 GCA_025345505.1 Todiramphus chloris collaris | reverse complement strand
AAGAGAAGAGAAGAGAAGAGAAGAGAAGAGAAGAGAAGAGAAGAGAAAAGAGAAGAGAGAGAAGAGAAAGAAAAGAAGAAAACCATGGCAAGCAGTCTTTCAGAATGAACAAGTCAACATACATAATGGTTTAACATTCTTAAACATTTAACATATATAACTCTTTAACACATGTATTTTTTAACTATAACATATCTTAATTCAACTAACTTTACTAAACATTTCTTAGACTAAGGTTGAAGTTCTACCCTTGGCTCCGTTGGGTTAGGAGAAAGGGATGAATGTCCACAATGGCAGTCACAAGGCAAACAGATATATATATTAACAGAAAAATTACAACAATGTCTAATGCAGTAAGCACCCCAAAATAAGCCAACAAAAGAGTATACGCATCGATTGAGGCCTTCATGGTCTATGAGGGAGCTGCTCGCCATGCTGTCTTCACTTGTCAGGGTTGGGGTCTGCATACACAGTAGGAAAATAGGTTTCCACACCCCCAGCCCAAGGCACATATGTGGTTTGGGTCCACCACACCAAGTCAAGGATCCATAATGGCTTTGAGAAAAAGTAGTTGAAGGAAAGAAGGGAATAGTCAGGGAGAAAGTTTATATGACGTCAGTGATTGAGCACTTTTCTGGAGTTATAAATATGACATATTTTACTCCGTCGAGTGAAGTCATAGTAATCACTTGCATGTTGCTTATGGCACTTTGGATTAGATGTATCATACATGGGAAACACAAGCCAAAAACATCAGTGGCAAATGCATACAATGGATAAAATAAAAGCTGTTTTAACCATGGTTCTCCCAGTAACCAGGACCATAAATCACCATTCCAGCCATTCCATGTTTGAACAGGGACATGAGCTAGTTTCCTAATATCTGTGGTCAGTTAAAGAACCACATCACCTACATCACTGATTTCCAAACAACAATTAGAAACATTTAGTTTCCCACATACTCCTCCTTCTTCAACCAGCGAATAATTCAAAACCATGCAGTGTTGAAGGATTGCAGTGTGTGTCTGTTGAGATTGTTGAGTTAGAAGGTCTATAGCGTTAGTAGTTTTATTGGTAATAATTTCCAAGATTGCTTGCAGTTGAACTATGCAGTAAATTGGTTCCCTTGCCCCTGCTATCAGTTCATTGGGATTCCAATTGGCAGGCCCATAATGCTGAACTATTCTTTCAGAAGGCCATTTGTTTTCCCCCCACCTTTATGTTCCACTTATTCTAACCTCAACAGATCGTTTTTTGCAGGCAATCCTTTTGTCCCCTAAATTATCATATAGTCTTGTTCCCAACTGAAGACCACCTGTCTCTGGAATAAGGAAAAATAGAAGTTAGATAATCCCCACTTGACCAATCCCTGACCAGTTTGCTGATAGTTGCTTGTAGGTAGTATGTCCACAAATCCTAATGGCCTTTTTTGGCTTTGACACCATCAGCAAATGGTACAGCTGTGACCTTTGGGAAATGGAAATAAGTTGTGTTACCATTTCCCAAAGAATTGAAAAGGGTGCTTGTGTGTCTGTTGGTCTGGCCAGTACAATACTAGCCACCAGTATTGTTTTTCCACTCACAAGTTTGATTGTAAATACTTTTTTCAGACCTTCAGAAAATTAAGGTTTCATTTCTGTTTGACCAATATCCCCTAAATCCTTTGTTGCATCCAGTTTTATTAAGCCACATCCATATGTAAACACCCCTATTTTCATTAACCATATTAACCAACTTATATGTGAGTGTCTACTGACACCTGCTTTTCCCCACATTGACCCCTCTCTCCTGGGTGCTACTTAAGCAATATCTACCCACAGCGGAAAATTGAATTGTCCACGTGTCATCATCATTCCAGGTGGTGTTGTCAGTTTCACTACAATTGCTTACTGTTTGCACTGGAGTGAGGGGTATAGAGATCCATGGCCAGCTTGATGACCATAGAGGTCCCCTGCAAACCCACATTGTCTCACAATAAAGGTTTGGTTCACAGTTCTAGCTAACAAAATAATTATTGTCAAAGGGATCATATGGGTTTAAGGGTGTGGGGGTGTGTGGAAATTGGTCCCTCTTCACTCTTATAGGTAAGTCCCCAAGATAATATAAAATAAAAATATAAATAAAAATAACATACACATCCCAACAAAATTATATTAAAATTTGTATCCACTTTGTGCTTCTGGGTTGCTTGCTTCCTCCTAAAAATGAAACAAGAGATAAATTCACTTACTGGGTTAAAAGAAGGGAACAATTCATCTAGTATGCCCAAAATGTGTTGCTATTGTCAGTCTCCATTTCTTATTGGGTTTCTGGACTGGCCATATGGGAGAACTATAAGGAGAGTGGGTTGGAACCACAATACCTCGTTCCTTCAGGTCTTCAATCATTCAGGGCTTGAACCCTTCTCTTGCCCCCAGAGGTAAAGGATAGGGTTTAACAATAGTCACCTTTGAGGGGGGGAGGGGAGGAGATGTTTGCAGCAACTGCATCTGAAAAGCGTAAGTACCAAAAGCCCAACAGTTCCCATGTGAGTCATACCATTTTCTCCCCCAGACAACATCAATTCCTAATAGGTTACAAGGGAAAGTGCCCACAGTCATATGGACCACCGTGTGTTGGTTGTCTCTAGGCAACCACAATTTGACTTCAATCATAGCTGTGGTTTGAGTCCCATCTAAAGCACTAAGCACACAAATTTTGCGGGAAGGGGTATTAATCCCACTTCAAATGGCATCATGGGGGCAGATATCTGGGCCCCTGTGTCTACTAAAAAGGTGATAGTAATTCTCTTTGGTCCAATAGTTGCTGTAAGTATCATGTCTCCAGGTGAATTTTTGGTGAGTTGACATATAAACATCCACTCCCCGTTCCCCTACCCAACATCAGGGTACGAAGCCTCTAGTTTCCCTTTAGCTTTCTTTCTAAAAGATCACTGTCCAAAACTATGAGGGGAGGTATACTAGGGTTTATATTGCTGGTTACATTGCAGGTTTGTTGGGGAACCTTCCCAGGCTCCTTCTCAGCCTATGTCATCACTAGCTCTTCTAGTTTATGTGAGGGCAGCTCATCCATCAATCTTCTGGGAATCCCTTTTTGCCATCCCAGCGCCCACAACCCTCACCTTGTCAGAGGTAGTTCTCTTCTGTGTCTCCCGATCATTCAGGGGGGGTTCAACTGAGGGTTATGTGCTTCCTGGTTTTGTCTTAGTTCAGTAAATTTAATATTTTTATTTTCCATGCTGGATGGGGGGAGGTTTACAGGACCATATTTTTTCCCATAATTAATAAGCTTCTGAGCCACTTGTCCACAAATCCACCCTTTAGGACAGTCCCTCTGTTCAGGTGTTAGGATATTTCCTATGGCTCCTGTCAGCCTTTCTCCTTGAGACATTTTCTGTATTTTTTCCTGAAGCTGTATACCTCTAGACTTCAACAACTTAGGAAGTCCCTGTATCAAGGGGATCATCCTCTCTGGATCCACTAACATCAGCATAGGGGCTTGGTGTCCAGAAGTAAGTTTCCAATCATACATCATCTGCAGGCAAGTTGCCTTGTGCATGCTTTCAACTAGTGAATCAACTGTTCCCATGATCGCAAGTGAGTCTCCCCCCTCTAAGGGGTTTCATCCTCCTGCACAATAAGCTACTTTTTGAGTTAAGGACCAGGGGGCATTATAATTCCCAGTGGTTAAAAATACTCCCAGCCCCCAGGTACGCCTCTTCTTCCCCCTCCAACAAAATCTGATTGCCTCTGCTCAGACACCCTCCAAACATACTCTATTTCCAGCTCCTTAGGGGTGCAACTGAACTCCTGGAGTTTCACCAGCTCTGTGGAAGTAAAGGGCACTTCTTTGGTATCTATTTGGGGGTGAGCATCTTCCTCTTCCTCAAAGACATACTCAGTTTTAACTAGAGGTCTGACACTCAGTGTCTTATCTACCAAACATTGTGCTTCCTTAATTTCCTCTTGGGAATAGATCTGATGAATCCCCATCTCCAACATCTCTCTCTGGTTTTTCTGAATGTTTCACTATCCTGTCTCTCAAAGCATCTTTAGGCATCGCATTCTGCATTTTTCTCCTAAAAAAGTAGTTCTACCTTGAAGAAGATGCAAGTAGAGTGATAGTCAGTTGTTACTGAAGGAATTCACCCACATGCTAGGATGGACAGGGTCACATCAGCACCATACGTTCTTTATCCATCTTAAGTGTGTGTCTCTTTTGATCTATCTGTCTAGGGTCTCTCAAATCAATGAGGGACATAGGCATCTCCAGGGGATGATATGTTTAATCACAGGTGTTCATGGAAGGCTGGATAAATTACCTCCTCAAAGAGCCTATCTCTCCATTCACTCCATATAGTCAATGGAAATCTTCATATCTAGTTTGCATTAAATAGACATATAAATTCAGAAGAATACTATTCTAGAGAATTGAAAGCAGAATCCAAACCAGCTTTTTTTCTTCACTACCTATTAGTTTATAGTGTATGGTAGGAAATCTGATATTTCTACGTAATCAAAAGTTTTTGAGACTGTTTCAATATTTCATCTTTGTTTTGGTTATTAACCAATCTCAAGAGCTGTTTATTGCATTTCATAGCACAAGCAAACAAAATTGATCCTTGAACTGACACCTTAATGATATGATATTTTAT
This sequence comes from Todiramphus chloris collaris, assembly GCA_025345505.1. Lineage (NCBI taxonomy): Eukaryota > Metazoa > Chordata > Aves > Coraciiformes > Alcedinidae > Todiramphus > Todiramphus chloris. Next base: position 3,287,397 of record JANVCC010000152.1, on the reverse strand, counting down.
AAAATATCAAACGTGATAAAAAAATATTTTATACTCAGAATTTGTTTCTTTTAATTTTTTTCTTATATGAGCAATGTGAGTATCTCTAAATGGCGAAAGACCTTTATTATCACACAAATGGAAATCTGTTTTGCTTTCCAAACTTTGTTTACTACTATTGAAAATGAAATAGCAATTGCTGGATATGGGAGAAACAAGCTTGCATGATTGTATTTTAAAATTGTAAAATACAGTGATTATCTTACAAGCATGAGTACTTTGGTAGAAGTAAGAACTGTTTTAAAGCCTTTCTTGTCTTATATATTACTACTTCCACTGACTTTTGTATCACTCAGGAAAGCAGAACATCATAACTGTTTTTCTTTCAGATCATGTTTATAACATTTCAGTTGAAGACCTTGCTTCTAGTCCTTGCATTGGTTTCTAGATGACCTTCTGCAACTTCTGTATCATATCTTTAGTGCACTGAAAATTTCACTCTGGAAATGTCATTATCCTGACCTGTAACAGTTTTCAATGTCTGAAATTTCCCATATATGCTCCAAATATTTTGTCAGTACTATTTCTAAAATTTCTCATAAAAGTCATTTATCAAAAAGCATCCTATCTCCAGGATGACTGTGTCAGCCGACAGAAGATGCATGGCAGTATTAAGGCACAGCTGATTATCAGTATTTTTATTTATTTATATATATTTTTTTTTTTCCCCATGTGATTGAGAAAGAATATAAGAGTACAATATAATAAAATCAAAGACATGAGTAATCAATTGATTAAGTGAAGACAGCTCAGATATACTAAACTATTTAGAGGTGTTAATGGAAAGAATATGCTTTCTTCAGCCTCATACCTCAGGAGAGCAATGTCTAGATAAGGCCACTAAGATCCATTTAAAAATCTTTACAGTAAGGGTAAGAAAAGAAGTTTCAGAGGTGTGATATTTCAACACTTTATCTTAGGAAAAATAGACAAGTGCAACTGCTACTTTGATAGATAAAGGAGCACCATAACTGAGACTAGATACCTGAAATGAAGAAAAATTTAATATAAGTCAAGACTGTAGCCAGGCTTCTGAAGTGTTTAGTAAAATCATTTTGTCAATTTTTAGCAGAGATTTGAAGTGATTTGTGTACTGCTGCACAAAATCTGTGTAAGAGGAAGAACTTGAGCAGTAGCTTGGCTTGGATTTTGATAAGGGCAGAGACCTCTCACATGTTACTAGGAAGGTAAACACTATGGAAAGGGTATCATTAGGAAGACTTTTTTTTTTTGCCAGAAAGACATCAGAAATTACTGCATTTATTCCTGGAGGTGACAGTCAACAGAGTTTTCCAGGAAATAAGAAGAGAAATGCACAGAATACTATCCATTTAGACACAGTTTTGAAAGGAAATGAGGACATAACATTTTTTTTTTTCCCCCAGGTGATCATGATTTAGTTTCAATTACATGTAGAAATGAACAAACAATGTCTGCCATAGAGGACCTTGCTTTTGAAACTTTCTGAGGAGTGAACCAGAAGAGGATTAGGTTCATAGAAGCCATAGATGTTAGGAATTTTTAAAGAACTTTTTTCATGGTCAAAAACTGTACTGTCAAGAAACTGTATTTAACAAGAGGAAGAAATCTTGTTGGAAGAGACTTCATTCCTAAATGGATGGCTAATCAATCAAGAGAGATGCTAGAAATAAATAATGTGCACACACAAAATTGAAAAGAAATGTCATCAACAAAGAAGGTTACGTCCTAGATATTAAGAAATGTAGAGGTGAAGAGAGAATTGTTAAAATGTGGGCTGTGCTCATCTTTGTAATGTGTATTAAAAGAAGTAGCCAAGTACTATTAGTTTGAATTTAAATTTAATCTGATAAAGAAATTTGCTCATGACTTAATTTTATGGCGTATTGTTAACATACAGCACAGTCAGAATGTCACATCAAAAGATGCAGGTGAATTCCAAGACTGAAAAAAGGAGGAAAAAAGTAGTGCAACAAGGAAGCTTATGCACTTTACTATTGTCCTGGTTTGAGTGAAAACTGAACTAATTCTGTTCAATGATTTTACTTTTCAGCTTGGTTCTTTTAATTAACTGCACTTTCTGAAGTTAGCAGCCTGTTCTTACAGACAGTGTCTGCTTCTAGCAGTGATAACACCTTATGTTTAGAGTTACTACCAAGGATTGGTATGCAGACCAAGGCCACTGCTGGGTCCTGTGTACCACATTGGGGGGTGCAGGAAGTGAGAGGCTGCACCTTCAGGGAGGAGCGGACAGGACGGGTGACTCTAAACTGACCAGCGAGGTATTCCATCCCATATACGCCATATTTGGTCTAGAGCTGAGGGACCCGAAGGGTCTCTGGGTTCTTCTCTCCCCTCTTGGACTGCTTTGCCAGCTTTTGCTTGGCTTGGCTCGGGTCCTCTCTCGGTTCCTTCCTCGGAGCACCCAAGGAGGACTCTGTCCATTCTGCCTTCGATCCAGTCTGCGTGTTCCTGAACCCGGTACCAGAATCCAGCTCCCGAACACATCTCCCGTCTGCTGCGGGGCCCAGTCTGGGACTCAGTGGTGACGGTGATGTAATTACCATCAGGGGGGTTGGGTTCGATACTGGTTTTGTATATATTTGTATATATTCCATTTTATTAAAGCTGTTCTAGTTTCCTTTTCTAATCGCTAAGTCTCTCTCCCTTATTCCCTTTCTCTTCCCCTTTGGGGAGGGAGGGGGGTTAACAGAGAGCGTCTGTTATAGGTTTTAGGGGCTGCCCTGACCCTAAACCGCGACAACTATCAACTGTGAGATTATCAGTTGGAAACAGCCGAGGAAGAGGAGAAAATGTATTTGTTAAAGGTTTGTAGGATGGCAATAAATCACCAGAATTTTTCCTGTATCGAAAGGATAGTATTCATACAATTGTGCAAGAAAGTGAGATCTCTTCCAGGACCATCCTGGTCTCTCCTGTTCAGAAAATATTAATTCAAACTCAAAAAGTAGAGGAGGTCTTTTAAAGTGGTCAGTAAATGGGAGAAGAATGAAAGAGTTTTGTTTGCTCAAAACCATAAAATGAAACCTCAAAAGATGATTTTTTTTTTCCTTGGAAGTGTTTCTGAAGAATGAACAGCAGGAGGAGGAAGAGCTACACAATCTACAAGACAAAACCGGTGTGCAAATACATAGGTATACCATGGATCCAAGTAAATGTAGGTGGATAATTACAGAGGTTTATGTTCTGCAACAGGTTTTGAATGATAGTTGTTACGGAGAAAAAAAAATGGAAGAATTTTGAAGAACAGCTTTCTAGATGCATTAGCCAGGCTGTCTGAGGTGGTTATCCTCAACAAGAACAGATAAGGCTGACTTCATGACTTAAAATCTTATTTCTATTCCTGTGTTTCTAGTTATTGCATCATTGTGTCAATTATACTGCCCTGTGTCTTTTTGGAATGTGAAGATTTTAGTATACCAGCTGTCCCAAAGGTTGTTTATGTTCTGAAAACAGAAACACTATTCAGTTTTAAAAGTGGATTTGCCAAGATCATAAAAAATTGTGGTCTTCACTGTTGCTTAAACATAAATTTGAATGCCAGAATCAAAGGTATCTTAACAAAAATGAGAAGGAAATTTGAGATGCAAGTTAGAAATGAATGGCTCATCAGCAGTTGTTTTGTTCCTTTGTGAGGATAAGTACCTTCCACAAACAATCAATTCCCTGAGCACACCTGAGGGATTATTTGGAAGCACAGTATACAGAGAGTCTTTCATAAATAATAAAAAAATATATCAAAATCATTGGATGTTCCCAGGACTTTCAAAAAGCTAACAGATTTAACTTCTTAAATCATGCATTTATTTTGCACCAGTATAATTACCAGCACTTAAGTTATTAGTGTTATTTTTGGCTACTGGGTTGATACAAAATGTTAGTAAATCTAACCTAAAGAGCTGTATTTTTATAGCTATGAGGAACTATTATACGTGCCAGCATAAATTGTTTCAGACAGCTCCACTCTGTGATCACACACAAAGCCATTTTGAATATTTTATTAATTAATTTATCAAGCACTAAGTTCCCAGCAGTAAGAAACTGAGCAATTGTCTAGGTGTCTTTCTGGATGTCTTGTCATTTTATTTTCCATGCCAAATAAATTATTGCTATGTTTTTATTAGGAATTCATCAAAGCTCAGAGGAAACAATTATAATCTGTAATTTAGGAGGCTAGCGCGTTACCTGTATATATGATTTTAAATATTAATTGATTCTGAAGAGTAAAACATTTTCATGGAAATATCACTATATTCAGTGGCATCACTACATTTCTATTGTCCTTCACAGAAGTGTTTTTTTTATTCAGGAAACCTATGGGATGCACAGAAACATGCTGCAGTGACTATAATTTACTGGGAATCTATTTATTCTCTGCCACTATTAATTAACTTCTCAGTAATGGCAAAACACTGCTATTCTTTTATTATTTAATAAACACATTTCTTTGGTGCCAGTAGAGTAGATTTTGAAGAGTGGCACTGGCTGCTGAAGGCTCGGAGAACAGTGCATTTATACATTGTGCTGATTTTCTCATTCCTCACTACTCCCAGTAAAGGCTATGGGAACCAAAAACGTTCAGTAACAATACTTTGCTTTTGTATCTGTTATTGTTTATTGTCAAAATCTGTCATTATCACTTAGTAGAAGAACTTCAGGGAAGCCAACCCAGCAAAGCTGCTTTCCACCAGAAGATGTTTCTCAAGGGCCTGCAGGGCATGAAGGAGCATTCAGGTGCAAGCATTTATGCTTAGTCCATGCTCCAAGCAGGTGGCACCAGCCACTGATGGTCCAGAGCTGAGCAGTTGTGCTACCATAGTGCTCAGGGGGGCTAAAGAGCTCTAATGGGAGGACAGGGATAGCATCTCAGAGCATGAATGAAGCAGGTACATAATTTCCTGCACCCTACTGACTGCAGAATATGAGGAATAGAAAACAGATTCATTTCCAACTCCTTTGACTGTTTTGCAGGAAGGGCTGTAAAATACCTTATATAAATGGGACTAATTCTCTACTCCATCACACCAGTGTTATCAAAGTATAATGCTATTAAAATATATGAAATTACCTTAGATTAAAATGGGTGTTGTGCACTGGAGAATCAGATCCACAGAAATAAAAGGTTTTCTTTGTGTAAGGGGCATGTTCTGAAGCATAACAGATTAGTAAATGCAATTGATGCATTTTTCTTGTCACATATTATAATAGCTTCTTATTATTTGTGCTATTTTTAAACAAGCACAGAATTAGACTTGCAATTTTTTTCCAAAGAACTAAGAATCTCAGTGAGCAAGACACATTATAAGCCTCTAATCCTGTGCATTACAGCCTTGAATATGCCAGACGCCATATAGAAATGTAGCAACAGTATATTATGGATGTTTAACACTGCTTTTTGATTAAGAAAAAAAAATGTGGTTTGTCTGCTATATATCTAAAAAAAAAAAACAAACCAAAGTAAAATCTGTAATTCTCTACAGGCTATTAAAAGTAGCTATAGTGAAAAACAAAGTACTTCTAAAAGTTTTCTTCTATGTACCATATGTTGTTAGAAAATTGCTTACATATACAGGTAGCACATATTAGAATTCTGCAAAACTGCCAAATATGCTTCAGGTAATGTTCCTGCACACACATAAAAAATGCCAGATTTTGAAAAGTGGTAAATACATCATACATGTATTTTTCATCTCATAAGCCAGTGGGACTACCTGAGTAGCCTCTAGCAACTATTGTCCAAGATGGCTATATGAACAAATGAGGGAACCAAGGGGTAGAAAATATTTTTAGGTATAATATTTATGAAATTTGGTGTTCCTTGCCTAAATTACTGGAAAATGTGTGTTGTAGATTAGACTGACAGCAATATTCAAGAGGCATCTTCTAAAGCACAAAAATATGATGCTTTATTAAAAACTGATATGTTTTAAGGTCTTTGCTTAATAAGGAACTTGTGAGAATTAAAAAATATGCTTAAACACCAGCCTCAAAACTCAGCAGGAAGATGAGGAACTTTTTAGAGAATGAAAAATGTGGCATATTGGTTGATCTAATCCATCTTTTCCTCTTTCCTTTCTCACAGCATTGCAAGTATGGACTGTATTTCTCCCTTCCCCAAGATATCAACTGTTAATAATTCACTATGATGATTTTGGACATTTTATATTTAAAGTCTGCATACAATCTACCGATTAAATCGCATTATGAATAGCTGGATGAATATCTTATTTTAAAAATTACTTTCTTCTGCCACCATGAATTGTACTTTTGCAGCAAATGACTGGCCATTTAAATAAGAATGAATGTAATTATTTTACAGTCTGTGCTCTTTACAGGCTGGTGTACTTCATTTTCATGTAAGAAGTCAGTGAGTATTATTGGAAAGGAGGATTTTTAAAGTTGCCATTTGTGTCTATAATTTACAGAAAAGGACCTTGCCTGGAAAATAAATAAGACGGGGCACTTCAGTGTAATCACTGAACCCCAAAAGACATGAATCCTTGCCACAAACCCCTGGTGACATTTTTCTCTTGTATTTTATCAACATGAAAAAAACAAAAACAAACTAATATGGGCAAAGAAATCCTGAAGTAAAGTGGACTTCATTCTTCCTTATGTGAAATCAGAGTAGCAAGCAAAGACCTTTGTTTGTAGTTTTTTCTCAGGTTTCATCTCAGATAAATTTAATCTCCTTTAATAGCATTATACTTTGAGTTGTGATAAAGCATCCAAGCTTTGGAGGCTGCCTGGGATGCAGTCTTTGCCCACTGCAGCTGCAAAGAATGGATATCAACTTATCAGTCCATTTTCACCTTGAATGTCCATGTGGCTGTTATTGATAATTATCAGAATTCAGATGATATATAATAAAACATTGCATCAGGGTAATGATAGATGACAACTTAAGTGATGTACAGATGTCAAAATCCCAAAGAAAAGCAAAGGGATGTAGATATCTGTCACTGAAGCCTTGGATAATCTCCTTCAGCTACTGTGAAAGCCTGGAAAGCCCTGGAAAATCTACTCTCTCAACTATGATCTTTGTGAAAATGGAATTCAGATTCCAAAGTCAGATTTGAAAGAGATCTGCTTTGACCACAGAACCAGGCAGGTATAATCAATGATCACTGTCTTCTGTATGTACTAGGCTACTGACTTTTGGAAAATCACTGAAAAAAAGAAAATGTGTTTTAGTTCTGGAGGTACATTGGCCTCAGCCTATAAACCCATCAAGGTACAAGGAAGAGTTACTGTATCCTTGCAAACTCACAAAATCAGAGTGCAAAACCAAGGAAGGACAGAAACTGTAGTAGTTCCTTTGGAATCTCTACATCATCATTTAACTTGATCCTACTATGCCCTAATTTAGTTCCTTAATCACATAATCGTGATATATATCCTCAGTATGTGATATACATCCTCAGCAACTTCTTTTTACCTGTTCCACAATGTACAATCAAATAAGCGTTTCCTGGGACAGAAAACTGATGTCAGAACCCCATAGCTAGATACACACTTGACTTATAGAGGTACAAGGTTAGAGTCTACTTGAATGAGAGCAGGTTTAAGTTGCGAGTCACCCACGTCTTGCATCACTATTGCAGGGACACCGGGGATGAGGACCGATGGTAGAGGTGAAGCTTCAGCAATTATGGCTCTGAGTGGGAAATCCATCTTTCTAAAAATATTTTAATGAAATTGAAGCATTCCCATTATGTAAGTTCATATATTTGTGTATATACATGTACCTATACTTGTGTATGTATGTGTATATATACATATATATGTTTATATAATACAGTGATTCTGTTTTGCTCACAATTTGCTTGAAGTGGAAGCAGGTGAAGATGCTTAGATCAGTTTTGCCCATGATGCTAATCCTGTTCACTAATAAATAAATAAATAAATAGCTCTAGGAAAAAACAGTGGTGTTAGGAAAAGGTCTTTAGACAGGCTCTAATCTGTAGGACAATGAGATCCTGGAGATAGAAACTACTTGGGAGGAGCAGTCATACACATGCTGCATATTTCCAGCTCTTTAATTTTCCTCCACACTGCTATATATACTACAGGCATTGTTTAGTTCTTTGTCCTAAAACATATTGATGTATTTGACGTGACATATTACAATGCATTGATGATCTGCGCTAATTGTCACATACAATTGCCTATGAGGTGCTGATTCCATTTCTCACAGCAGGTTATCTTTTTACACTTCAGTATTTTGAACATCAATAACATTCTTGGTATTAGATTTCCAGGTTACTCAGTGTGTTTAAATAGGCTACCTGACTCTCCATCAACCCTATTTCACCCAATGTTCCTCTGAAATTCTTCTTAGTTTATGACCTTATTGAGTAAGTTTCGATCAAGAGTAAATTTTTATGACATTTTGTCAAGCCATGAAAGTGAATATTTATAATTGCAAGCATGAAACATCTTTTACTATAACTATACTGCTAGGAGCTTACCCTGTTCCATTTCACATTATATAATCTACTAGAATGAGGAGGTGGAAGTACAATTTAATTCCTCTCTCCCAGTACATTAAAGGTATATTTGTTTTTAGATCCTTTCACTGATGCTTTTTTACTTTTTACCCTTTAGCATCCAATAAAAACAAAATAAAAGAGAAAAAAGACAGAAGGAGGAAGAAATTAAACTGCTGTAGAAAATAACCTCAGAGAATAAGACAACTTTGTTTACAATCTAATAAAATATTTTTCATGAGTGTGGCGGGTTGGAAATCACTCTGTAATACCAACTAACTCAAATCTGTTGTGTTGGGAGGAAATGAAAAAATCATCAGTCATCATGTGAGGGGCCACATTTGATACAACTGTGCTGCACCTCGTAACTGCAGAACATGATTAACTGATAATTAGGAGATGAAGGTGCAGTAGCTACTATGTCTGATCTGCAAATCAATAAAACTCTACTAGGAGCTTCTGTGTTGACTGTTTATTAGTCTTTTTTTATTGTTTTTTTTTAGTTGACTTCTCCTGAGAACTGTGGTTCCTACCCTGCTTTGATCCAACTCTGATGCCAGTCTGTCTAGCAGCACTGATTCACCTAGATAATCCTAAATCCAAGAATTGCTTTCCCTGTCCTACAAAGGCTCTTTCACTTCCTCTGAACCCTCTAAAAGTGAATTCTGGTCCACTTAAAACTCATTTACTTAACAGCAGATTCTTGGGTGCTGCTGAATTCTTCTTGGGCAACATAATGGTTTTTAATCAAAAAGAAGCCTCAAAGAGGTGGTGATAGGCATGAAAATTTCTGACAGTTTAATCATGTGTGGCACACTTGAGATTTCATACATTTACACAAAGACCTTCCAAAGATAATTCGGTAGTTCTGCATGTCCTGCTTATACTGAAAGTCACTGGTAGCATGAATCAACACATAGAATATGGTATTTCTAATGAAGATGGTGGTTATACATCTTTGCTAATGTCATCTGTTGCAAAGTTGCAACTTTTATCCCTGCCCTCCACTGCAGGCCTAATTATTTCCATAAAACTGGTACATGAAGAGGTGAAGGGAAACCGAAAGTGTTACTCTCTTTAATTTTTTTTATCCTCAAAGAAAAATAAAATCAGCATTTGATTTTCTGTTGTATTCAGAACTATATGCCTGCCTTTGTCAACTAACTTAGTTGTTAATCTCTTTCTAGCCTTGTGAGGGTCTCAGAGGTGATGTACACACAGGTGAGGATACATGCTCCTGCTCAAGCACAGAACAACTCAAACACAAAATCTTTATTCCTAGCATAGGAATGAGAAGGAATACAGTTTGATTTTGAGAAACTAATTTTTTTAGGTTTATCTGCTAATTCCTTTCCTTGTAGACAGTGGAGATTTAATCAACAGAGTAAAGAAAGATCTGTGATGGTTACAGCCCCACATCTCTCTCAGCAGTTCTGAGTCACTGAACTCATTTCCAGTGAAATGAAGCTCAGCTGTTCTCCCGGTGTTTATACATTTGAAGATATGCCTTTGAAAAGACCAATATAATGTGACCTTCACTGCTATGTACAGCTAGTAAGTAAGTATAATGTAGAAGAAATAAGTCATAAGAGTTTGATTGTGTCACACAAGTCTTCAAGGTTTCTGTTCTATGCAAAGCCATTCCTGTCATTCCAATACTGCTCTTCCTACAACACTGCTCTTCGAGTGAATCTGATGAAATCAGTGCCTTTCTTTATAGGCGATTTTCCATATCTGGGCAATTTAGAAGGGACAACAAACAAGGTCAATGTTGGGGTACTGTCTTCAGTGAGAAATGAGCAATGCCATGGACCTTGAGCTTGCCGAGACATTTCACCTGCTTACTTTCTGTCTGTTCTTGCTTCTTATTCTCAATTTAGTGGGATTAAAATTCAGGGCATTATATTCTAATGATGATTTTGGGAAAGTCACTGCTGTATGTTTCTTTCCAACTAGTCTTGACTTATCTCAAACAAGACGAAGTCACAACAAAAGCTGATGACTGTGTCAGGAAACTGATCATACTCAGCTTCCCAGGTGATTTCAGAGCTTGCTATTTTGGAGTTTGTTCCAGGTCATGTCTTTACAAGAAAACAATCTGGGCAGTACAGAGGTCTGCAGCTGAGAACAAGCTGAGAACCACTTTTCAACAACAGTACACACCTATCAGTGAGTACTGATCACCTGTGGCTATAATTTAGCTTGTTCTTATTTCTTTTCTATGTCTTGTTTATTAGTTACAGCTGTCAGATCCTTCCCACCTCTCCAATGTCCCTGTTAAGTGCAGCAACAGGAACAAGTGCATGTGTGTCTTGCCTCACAGCTTTTCTGAGGCAGAGCTTGGCTTCTTCTTTGCAGCTGCAAGAGCCTTGGGGAAAAGGTTTGAGGCCACCCAGCTGAGCAGATGTGTGGCAGCAGCTGGGCAATGCTGTTCCCAGCAGCTTCTCCAGCTGCAATCATTACCCATTAGTGAACAGCAGCAGTGTTGCTCCATCACTGTGGTGAATCCAACCACAGGCCTTATGCTCCCTTCCCAGAAACCATTCCTTATCTCCCGCTGGTCAGCCTCACTCTTCGACTTTATTAATTACAGGCTCAGCTGTGAGTCCTTCCACATGCCTGCTCTGGGAGTAATGGTCCGTGAGAAGTCTCATTAGTCTCCTGTGTGGGCTGTCCACACTGCCAGGTCCCTTAGAGGGAAGACAGCAACTGTTAGCTAAACGCTGCTCTCCTTTCTCATGCAGGTGAGAAGTGACAGGACAAGTAAGCATGGAGGAATGGGAAAAGCTGACCCCATTTATTCATGGGGCAGACTTTGCAGATCCAAGCACACAGGGAGGTAGTAAATGACAGTAACATGGTGGCTACTAGAGCCCTCAGTTCAAGAAGGACAGGGAGCTGCTTGAAAGAGTGCAGCGCAGAGCCACAAAGATGATTGAAGGAGTGGAGCATCTCCCTTATGAGGAAAGGCTGAGGGAGTTGGGTCTCTTTAGCTTGCTGAAGAGGAGACTGAGGAGTGACCTCATTAATGTTTATAAATACATAAAGGACAAGTGTCAGGAGGATGGAGCCTGGCTCTTCTCTGTTATGTCCAATGATAGGACAAGGGGCAATGGGTGTAAGCTGGAGCATAAGAGGTTCCACAGAAACGTAAGGAAAAACTTTTTCACTGTGAGGGTCAGGGAGCTCTGGAACAGGCTGCACAGAGGGGTTGTGGAGTCTCCTTTCCTGGAGACATTTGAAACCCACCTGGACACATTCCTATGTGACCTGCTGTAGGTGATCCTGCTCTGACAGGGGGGTTGGACTAGATGATCTTTTGAGGTCCCTTCCAACCCTTAACATTCTGTGATTCTGTGATACTTAAGGTCTTTTCTTTGAGGATCAGTTCTATGTACTTCCCTATTTTCCTCCTCAATATCCCAAGCAGCATCTGAATTCAGAACTGCAGGTCTGTTATACTGGGTATGTTATGAAGTTACAGTAAGTCACAGTTTGATGTTTCTAAAAGGGAGAAGTTAATGAACTAACCCACTAATCCTGCAAAGGTGCAGACAATGTGTTGCTTTAGGCATATGGTGAATCTATTGAAAATGAATCTATTGACAGTATCAGTCTACATCAGATAACTTTAGAATCATAGAATCATTTAGGTTGGAAAAGACCTTTAAGATCGTTGAGTCCAATCATTAACCTAACGCTGCCAAGTCCACCACTAAATCATGTCACTAATCACCACATCTACATATTCGAAATACCTCCAGGGATGGTGACTCCACCACTTCCCTGGGCAGCCTGTTCCAATGCTTGGCAATCCTTTCAATAAGGTAATTTTTCTTAATATCCAACCTAAACCTCCCTTGAGGCCATTTCCTCTTGTCCTGTCAAATGCTACTTGAGAGAATACACTGACCCTCACCCCTCTACAGCCTCCTTTCAGGTAGTTGTAGACAATGATAAGATCTCCCTTGAGCCTCTTTTCTTCAGGCTAAACAAACCCAGTTCCCTCAGCCACTTCTCACAAGACTTGTGCTCTAGACTCTACACCAGCTTTTTTGCCCTTCTTTGGCTCCAGCACTTCAATGTCTTACTTGTAGTGACAGGCCCAAAACTGAACACAGTATTCAAGGTACAGTCTCACCAGTGACAAGTTCAGGGGGACAATTGCTTCTCTCATCCTGGAGGCCACGGTATTTCTGATACAAGCCAGGATGCTATTTGCCTTCTTGGCTACCTGGGCGCACTGTTGGCTCATATCCTGTGATCTGTCTATCAACATTCTCAGGTCCTTTTCCTCTGGGAAGCTTTCCAGCTACTCTTTCTCAAGTGTGTAGCTTTGCATGGGGTTGTTGTGACCCAGCTGCAGGACCTTCAGCACTTGGCCTTGCTGAACCTTGTACAATTATCCTTGAACCATCAATCCATCCTGTCCAGATTCATCTGTACAGCCTCCCTACCTTCATGCAGATCAACACTCCCACTCATCTTGGCGTTGTCTGCAAACTTACTGACAGTGTCGTTGATCCCTTGTCCAGATCATTGATAAGATTTGTTTCATACCTCTCTGCAAGTTCAGTGACCACAGATTTGATCACAGCAAAACATAAGTCTGCAGTGAATGGCAGGCACAGTAACACTGGCAGCAGTGCCTATTTCCTTACATCCTGAAGATTGGTCATGAGAATTACCCCTTTTCTGCCTAGCTCATTAGACTTGTTTCTGACATGGCTATGGATATCTACAAATATACACACCCATCATGCACAATGACACAGGCAGGAAAGGAAGGCAGGATAGCACCATGTCAGAACTTTTTTTTTTTTCTCTCCCACATTTTGTATACCCACACTGACATTGCCGAATTTCCATGTTAATTATTTTACCTCTGCAGATATGCACTCGCACACATTCAGGTGTGGCATTATTCAGTGTTGAAAATGACAGTGGTAAGCTATACAATCTCAGAGGTGATGATTGGAGTTATTTTCATGGTATGATATGAAATCGCTACAATAAAACAGTCCATACAATGTACTCTAATAACCTCTTTACCACACTATTAAATTCTATAACTGAAGCTTCCTTGCATTTCTGCTAAGAATTAATGAAGCATGAAGACTGAATTATCTCATGTCCATTTTCAGATAATTCTTTAGGTCACTAAAGTGAGATAACCCATGGTGAAACAGCTGCACCATTTTTATCTTAGAAAGAAACAAGCAAAGTTTGTGTTTTGCACGTATGTCCACAACGTGAAGACACCACCTTCCTCCATCCCCTGAAACACATGAAGCCATACACACAGAGAGACATGTGTGCACACATGCACACCAGCATGCACCCACAGAGCCATGAAGTCAAACAGAGCCATGAATACATGAAATTGTGCACACATGCACAGAGCTACATGTGCACACACACTGAGCCATGTGTGCAGAGGTGTAACCTCGCATCCAGCCATGCACACACAGAGGAGCAAAGCATGAAATTAAAAAAGAGTAGCAGTGACTCACAAATTTAAAAGTACTTTCCTTCTCTCTTAAATCTAGTAGTGATTCATTTGTGTGTTGGATATGACTGATCCTACTTTTTTTTTTTTTAAATCAAGGACAAGCCAGATGGAAGGAAATGACAAGTGTCCTAAACTCACAACAAAGATACAGGGACTGCTGAAGGGATTAAATTTTAAACTCATTAATTTCAATGAGAATTTAATCTGTGACATCGTTAGGTTTAAAGTTTCCCTATGGGAAACTGTGAGAATAGAATACCTGAGGGCTGGGTCCTGTGCCTATATATTCTCCATTGATCTCTTCCTATTCTACGTTTTCTAAAAGAATAATCACACTGACATAGAGGAGCTAAGAGAAGAGGAATATATTAAAAATACTGCTTCTGACACACAGCATTTCCTTCACTGATCTTGATTTTTGAACAGTGCCAGCCTACAGCCATTCTTTATTTATTAGTTGGTGACTTGAAGTCAAATAGGAGTCTTTGAAAATGCTTCACAGTGAATCTTTCTACTGATGGACAGATCCTTCATGATAAAACTGTTTCATCATATTGCTAAAGGTTATAAGGAATGCATAATTATTAATGCATAATTCCTCTATCTGTCTATCTAGATGCAAGGTAATTGTGTGAGTAATTTATAGAAAACAGTTTAAAAATTGTGCCCATTTTCTATTAGCATATTGTTCACAAATACACTATAATTCTCCGAGATTAATTCCTCATTCAGAATGACTTACTATGATTATGAAAACTTGATATAAAGTCTATTAAGTCAGTAGAAATTATTTCATTGAATTCTATGAACTCTGGATTAGACCTATAATTATTAGTCTGTAGATAAATCAGATGAAGTTCAATAAAAGTACCTACAGTCATATTTTTTATTCTAATTCTTTTGATTGGAAATCTTTCATTGCTTGCATTGGATGTGCACCTAGGGAAACAGATATACTGTGTACATCCAGCTTCACACTTAACTTTACATGACTCAAGAGCTTTCAAAATCCCATCAGGCAATTAGTCATCTCTTTAGTCACTTAAATCTCTCTTACATAATTCTTAAGATAACTCCCCATCCTATCACACTATACATGGGATCTCCATGACCATGTTTCACAAGCTCCTAGCTTCTATTGCCTTAAGCATTAGGCTGTATTTTCTTTCTAAATGTCCTGCAGTAAAAGTCCAAACAATAAAAGACACTTAGTGGCACTTAGTGACATGGTCTAGATAGGTGGCATGGTGTTAGGTCTTAGGCTGGACTTGATGATCTCGGTGGTCTATTCCAGCCTCAATGATAATTCTGTGTAATTCTGTGTAATTCTGTGTAAGACAACTAAAGGGACCTTCTGTATTAAAAGTCTCATACTCTATGATTTTTAGTGCGGTGAATTGACCCTGGCTGGTTGCCAGGTGCCAACCAAATTCTCTATCACTTCCCTTCTCATGTGGACAGGGAAGAAAAACTATAACAAAAAGTCAATGAGTCAAGATAAGGCCATTCACCAATTACTGTCACAGTAATTGGGGAAAATCAATTTAATTTATTACCAATCAAATAAGAGTAGAATAATGAGAAATACTAAATCTTTAGAATACCTTCCCCCACCCCTCTCTTCTTCTCAGTCTTAACTTTACTCCCAATTTTCTCTACCTACTCCCCTTCAAGTGGCACAGGGGGATGGGGAAAGGGGGCTGCAGTCAGTTCATCACATGTTGTTTCTTCTGTTCCTTGCTTCTCTGAGGGAGGATTCCTCACACTCTTCCCCTGTTCCAGTGTGGGGTTTCTCCCATGGGAGACAGTCCTTCATAAACTTCACCAGTGTGAGGCTGCTGTTCTGCACTAACTGTGTATGTCTTTTCCAATACCATAACCTGTCCATGCAAACCCAATACATTTAGCTAATTCTGATCCAATCCAAATCCAGGGCAAATCGATGGAACAAACAATGAATGATTGACTATCTACTTCACTCCCAGTAGTGAAAGTCAAAGCTCTTATCTTGACATTACAAATTGCTTGTTTCCAAACCAACAAAGAAAAAGAATAAATAATTTTCAAAGATGCTTTTTCTCTGTATGGATTCTTACCTAGATTTGGTTTCATATTTCTTTGAATTAATAATTCTGCTGTCTTTTTTATTATGCCTTAAGCAGTCATCTGGCCTCAAAGAACAACTGTGTTTGCTTTAACTCCACTGCAGTAGAAAATATCTTATTAAAGTAATGATCCAGTGGTTTAAAACAGGGTATTTCTAATCTTAATGGAGGCTCATTAAGTATTCATTCATTAGGCAATGAAGCTTAAGTCACTCTAATGCATACTGTCAAATACCAGCATGAATGGAAAGGCACGTGGGGCAGTACCCCTGTGTACCATATTGTCTTGAACAGTTATAACTATTTCTGTCCTTCAATTACATGTATTGAAATCTATGATTTGTAATCTCTAGGATGATGTTGTTGGACACTTTTAAGATTTGTCTGAACAGGGTGTTGGGCCTTCTTCTGTAGACCAGATGACCCTTGAGGTCTCTTCCAACCCAATATATTCTATGATCTTAAATGTCTTTTCCAATCAAAATGATTTTGTGATTCTATAGCTGAACTAATGATAATTCTTTGATTAGACTATTAAGATTTCAATTATCCTAGCAATAAATTCTTGTCTCTTTACCTATAAACAAGAGTTTGAGTATGACCAAGTCATTACTACCAGGAATGTTGGTGGTATGTCAGTACATTGATTGTATTTTTCTACATCACATCTCCCTACCATTTAGTTGGGAACTTCCATGCACACAGGTATTTGTCCTTGGTAGATTAGCATTCTTAAAGCCAAAGGATGTGGGACTTTCACAGCTACAGACAAAGGCTAAGTCAATATGTCTTTAGTGTCTGATGTACCAGCAAGGTGTGTGTTGTTTTCAAACACCAAATCAGTACATAGCTAACTGCTTACTGGGGCATCCCGCAATACTGAAGTCATGCATTATCAAAGTCAAACACATAACTGAGAAAAAGATTGGCCTCTTTTTAGTATGAGTTATATAGAGTGTGTCTGCATAGAAAAGCATTTCTTCTGAGAGCTTTGAAGTGGTTTTTGATGTTGTGTCATCTTAAAGCTGGATCTTATTCTAGATGATTAGCTCACTGATTATCTACCATGCACTCGGGCCTGCTCATGCTCTGGCTGAAGCCTGGAGTTAGACAGCTGGCTCCCAGAAGGGGAGAGGCATTTCTGAATGCAACACTCCTGTCAGTGTGGACACAATTAGCTGGAGCCAAATGAAATGAAGAAGTTGAACCCTTACTGGGACAACACAGATGTGGAAGGTGAGTTCATGGCAAAAAGTCTATCAGTAAATTCTCTTGCCTTGCCTTACCTATGTCTTCTTCTTAGCCTCCAGTGCACCTAGTCCATCCTTACATCTCATTTCCATCCCTCACACAACGTCCTGACTGAAGACTCTTGTAAGGTGCTGCAACTTTTATAGTCTCTGCTCTCTACTAGGACTGTGGTAGACAAGGCCATGGGGTTGGTATGCATTACACATGGTTCCTCTTTAGCTCAGACACATGGGGGTAATGCTTCTGGGATCAAAGGGCTCAGAGTTTTATCCCTTCTGTCTCCGTACAGCTCCCAGTGGCTTAAATTCTACATATCTTGCAATTCCAGAGGAATTACGCTGTTTTAATTTGCATAGCATCTATTTCTTTGTAATTGATGCGCAGATTTTCAAACACATGTATGAAGGACGAAATTGCTGAGTAACAGGGATGAATTTGTTCTAATGCTGTTTGAAATTCTTTGAAGTTCAGGCAAGTAAAAGTCAGACAGGCAAAGCACAGTGCTACAGAATAAATCAAAATTAATCTGGAATACTTTCTTGTTGATTTCTTACAACTTCTTTTCAACTTAATTTTGTTCTTGGTTATCAACTAAATAACTAATCTTAGGAAATATGGATGAGCTACTTCCATGATTAGCTGAGCAGGTACTTCAGTCTTATCAGGGTAAACATACAGATTTAAGAAGATGGTTTTCTTTTATTCACTTCTCCCTCTAGACCTGTGAACTTGTCCAGTGGGCCCTTGTACTAACACAGAGGTGATTGAAGAAGAAAGTAAGTAATGACAAATTTTGGCTTTTCTGAATGCTCTTTCACCAGACCCAATAAGATTTTCCCAGGGACAAATTAAATCTTACCTCAAATGTATTCAGCTTCCCTCTTGGGTGCGTAACTAGACTCTCTAACTGCATCTCCTTCTATAACTGCCCCTTGTTCATCAGCCAGATGTAAATTCAATTGATCCAAACTGCAGAAGCAAATTAATGTACTACAAATACATGGTTGTCTTGTCCTAAAACATCCTGAGAAAACTCCAATGTCTACACTTTTTCCAAGAACAGATTCTGCAACTATCTAATGTAACATTTCATCAAAATTGAGGATCTCCACTAATGCTCGTAACACACAGACTGCCTCATGAGGTGAATTACATGACTGAACCTGTTTTTTCCTCCTTGATTTCCCTTCTTTTTGTTTTACTATTGTTTATGCTTTTACTCATCTTTCCTCTCTTTTTTTTTCTTATATTAAATTCACCCAACTTCTTGCAACTGTTTATTTTCCAAGTGTCTGTTTAGTGGATAACATATAGATATATCTTATAAAACAATAGAAAGAGAATTGAACAGAAAACAAATCAGCCACCTCTGCCATTGCTTAATCTTTCATTTCAACCCATGTATTTCATGGACCTAAGGCCACAAACCAGGCTTCTCTATTTCCCTGCCTTCCATCTCAGTACATGGATTATGGCATTCATGGATCCTTCTATTTACATAAAATTATATGATATATGGAGTCTTATCATAAATGATTCAAGTGAAATCATTAAAACTATGTCAGTTAAGACTAATGCCAAATCCAAACCGATATCCTGAAAGCAAGGGGCTTGCTAAAGATGAAGAGAGAAACTCTTCTCTATTAAACAGTCTTAAGAAAAATCAAATCAAATATAATCCTCTTATTAAGTAATATTTGACAGTTCAGTCATGCATTTCTCCTGAAAGAAGAGACTTGCTTATTTTAAGCTCCCAAGAAGAAAATTTGCATAATGATGATCTAGAACTAGATTGATTTACCATTTTTAAACAAGTATATCCATAAACAGTGTTTGAAAGAGATGTTTACATACTTGTTCTCAGACTCTATTGAGACTTACAGCAGGACAAGCTCCTCCCCCGTATAGATTTCTGCCCCGACTTGTATGCTCTCAGTCTTAAGACAAAGTTGTACTCTTTGATGTTTTTGGCCAGCCATCAGTCATATAATACCTACTGCTGTGAGACTCTAGGGATGAAGACAAGGCTGCAAGAATTTCACTAACCAAAGAGAAATGGTGAACTTTCCCTATTAAAAAAAAAAACAAACAACCAAACAAAACAAAACAAAAAAATTACAGCGGTTGTGCTTTACTTCTGCTGAAATATTCATTCAATCTTAATATAATGGTGGCTATAGGCTTTAGATGTTACTTAAATTCTCCTTCATCCCTAAAGGAAATGAGATTAAAGAGAAGAGATGGTGGTAGGAAAATAAAAGGAGAAGATTAAAGCATTGATGACACGGTCATAGAAATTATACATGGAAAGACCGATTATTTCTAATTATACATCTTATTTCCTGTATACACAGGGTGCTGTATGCACTCATGTCATAATTCTCTATTTAAGCTCAGTAGGAGCTTGTGACTATGTTGACTTGTTAACTACAGTTAGTTTTAGAGCAACTAAAACTTGCTTTTCAGCAAGGCTCCCCATCCTCTGTAACTATGTGTTTTTGAGCATACTAGAGGTGATTCATCATTGTGTTAGAGCAGCTTTGCTTCTTAAGCAGTGTTCATAGAGTACCTTCCTACTACAAAAGAAGGTTTCACTTAAGTGTGCTTCCATGGCTGCCATTGGAATATACTTTCCTGGTCACCTCTGATCTTGATCTTTACTGTTGCCTTCTTTGGTCAAACACATCTCTTTGTCTGATGTTGGGATTGTTTTTTTTTTTTTTCATCCTACAAGTACGCTGTGAACAGAAACATGCTGGTATGATTCACACAACTAGAGTGTTGCAATGGATGGCTATAAATCCCCTTCACAGGGGATAGGCAAGGAAGGAGAGGCAGTGGGGTAGCCCTGTATTTTAGGGAGTGTTTTGACTGTCTAGAGCTTAATAACGATGATAATAGGGTTGAGTGTTTATGGGTAAGAATCAGGGGGAAGGACGACAAGGCAGATATTATGTTATGAGTCTGTTATAGACCACCCAACCAGAATGAAAAGACAGACAAAAAGTTCTATAAGCAGCTAGGAAGTCTCAGAATTGCTAGTGCTTGTTCTTGTGGAGGACTTCAACTTACCAGATGTCTGATGAACATACAATACAGCAGAAAGGAAACAGTTCAGGAGGTTCCTGGAGCATGTGGAAGCTAACTTCCTGGCACAGCTGGTGAGTGAGCCAATTAGGGAAGTCACTGAGCTAGACCTGTTGCTGGTGAACAGAGAAGGACTTATGGGTGATGTGACAGTTGGAGGCCATTTTGGGCATAATAATCATGAAAAGATAGTTTTCGATTCTCAGAGAAGTAAGGACAGGTGTCAGTACGAACTGTCAACTTGGACTTCTGGAGGACAGACTTTGGCTGGTTCATGAAATTGGTTGACAGACCCCTTGGAAGGCAGTCCTGAAAGCCAAAGGAGTCCAGAAAGGCTGGACATTCTTCAAGAAGGAAATCTTCAAGGTGAAGGAGCAGGCTGTCCCCACATGCCAACTGAAGCCGGTGTAGAAGACTGGCCTGGCTGAACAGAGAGCTTTGACCAGAACTCAGGAAAAAAAAAAAACAAAACTGTGTATGACCTTTAGTAGAAGGGGAAGACACCCAATAAAGCTACAAAGATGTCATGAAGTTATTCAGAAAGAAAATGAGAAGGGCCAAAGCCCAACTAGAACTTAATCTGCCTATTGCCATAACATGATAAAAAGTATATAAGTACATTAGCAACAAAAGGAAGACAAAGGATAATCTCCATCTTCTATTGGATGTGAGGGAAAACATAGTGAAAAAGGATAAGGAAAAGGCTGAAATACTTAATGCCATATTTTTCTCAGTCTTTAATAGTAAGACTGATTGTTGTCTGGATTCCCAGCTCCCTGATCTGAAAGACAGAGATGGGGACCAGAATGAAGCTCCCATAATCCAAGGGGAACAGTTTAGTGAGCTGCTGCAGCACTTAGATAATCATAGAATCATTCTGATTGGAAAAGATCTTCAAGTTCATTGAGTCCAACCACTAACCTAACATTGCCAAGCCCACCACTAAACCATGTCCTCAAACACCTCATCTACACATCTTTTAAGTACCTCCAGGGATGGCAACTTCACCACTTCACTGGGCAGCCTGTTCCAACACTTTAAAACCCTTTCAGTGATTATTTTTTTCCTAATGTCCAACCTAAACTTCCCCAGCTCAACTTGAGGTCATTTCCTTTTGTCCTATCACTTTTTGCTGGGGACAACAGACCAAACCTCACCTCGCTACAGCCTCCTTTCAGGTAATTGTAGAGAGTGATAAGGTCTCTGGTTCTCCTCAGGGGGAACTCAGGTTGTTTAGCCTGGAGGAAAGGATGCTCAGATGATGGAGATGTTATTGCTTTCTACCACTACTTGAAAGGAGGTTGTAGTGGGATAGGGGTCAGCCTGTTCTCCCAAAAGGAGATGCAAAGGTCTTCCAGACAAAAACAGTTCTATGATTCTATGATTTTAACTCTCATTCTCAGACTCAATGCTGGTGAGACATACAACTGGTATTATTTCATAAATGCTGAGACTATCTCATACTCATGTGAAAAGCCTTTTCATCTTCTGACGGGATTTATAACAGCCTTAAAGCTGCTGAAACCCAAGAAACAACTGTTGGCTTTCCCTTCAGATCCTGTACCAATGCTGAATAATTTAAGTTGCAAGGGTGCTCAAACTCTGTACTTGCAGTTGCAATGATAGACTCAGTCTCCACCTAAGAAAAATAGGACTAAGTAGCTGCACAGTTGTTCCCATATCTGACACACAGACATGTGGGTTGTAACAGTAAAACAGTAAAACTCTCTCTGGAATAAGATGTCTTTGGCAAGACCACTAGCTATAGCTCCCACTGAACAGTGTGGCTGTGTTACTAGTGCTAGTGACTTCATGTACATCAATGAACATTTCTGGAATTTAGTAGTTACTATTGTAGGCGCTTGGGACAGATAAAGGATCATGGTGATTTTTGTCTTGCTCCAGAACATGAAGTAAAAATGTAAAAACTGCCAATATGCATGATTCCAATTAGGTGCCTTGCTGAGGAATTACAGTAATTTTTGTTGTCTCTAAATTCTGTCATTCTGTGTTGACCTCTTTCTCTCTGTCCTACTTAACTATGACACTTGGGATGACTATTGCTCTTCACCATTCTTCCGTGTGCTCATAGAAGTTGTTACCATTATGATTTAAAAAATAAAAAAGTCTTTCTAATTGCTACCATTTTGCTACCATTTGTTAACGTTGCAGACTTTATCATTCAACAAGAGTACACCCGTGTGTGCATGCATGTTTCAGCTGCCTGCATAGGTACAGTGATTAGCACAATAAGAACTTTCTACTCAGTTTTCTAGAGTTGCTCTAGTGACATTTACATACATGAAGAAATAATTTCAGAAATGAGACTCCGGGAATGAGAAATGTTGTGTCTATACAGCAAGTTATACTCTTTCTCGCTCAATACATTTCAGTGGAATTTAACATAGATGGTCATATCCCAAACCTGATGGGAAGAATTAGGACTGTACTGAGACATGGGCAGTGATGCATATATCATTGATGAGAACTCTGAAACTGCCTAAGGGGATGCCTTACTGCCAGGATATTGTCTTCTCTTGACAGTTCAAAACTGCTCTAAGAAAGAACCTTTTTTATTTGAGGAGAAAATTGATCCTTATAAGTAAGATCTAATCATGTCGTACATTCCGTCAGCTTATATTTAACAGCATGACATGCATGTTAGGAGCAAAGTAAGTCTGACAAAATTGTTATATTTGACATGGAAAGAATGATTTGGTTCTACACAGAAACTACCAGTTTTCCTTAGAATTGCTATTTTGAAAAATAAATATTGCAAAGAAAATTGATTTCTTAATTCTTCTCCTAGAAGAGTACAAGGACATCTCTATAGTACTTCATAAGCTTGATTTGACTTTTTGAAAGCTGTCTCCAGTGTATACCTCTTAGCTAGTAAAGGAGTTTAGCTCTTTTGACTGCAATATATTCTCTGCTTAAAAAGCAAAAAGAAAAAGAATTATCTAATGTATAGCAGGAGATGAGAATGTAATAACTTCACATCAGAAAAAAATACGAAATATATTAGCAATTTCCATCTGGGAAAAACATTAAAAAAATGTCAGTAGATTAGCTTACTTGTCTAAGACAAATTTATATATGGTTTCAAAAAAAGCCTAGTAGTTTAAGAAAGTGCCATGCAGTGGGGAGAATTAATGAGAAATGTTGAGTTAGAAGACACTTTGGGGAGTACAACCCCCATCAATACATGACATTATGCTAATATAATCTGATCCATGTTATTGAAAGGGTCTGAAAGTTTCCAGTTAGATTTATATTGCTAGGCTGATTAAACTTTTTTAAAAGGCTTACCTATTCTGTAAAGTTTGTCTCTCTTTGTCCTATTCCACAGTTCCTACCCAGATACTTGAAAAAGAGTGGTTTATTTTTTCCTATCACACTCTCACTTTCATTCATTTCTGCTCTGCTCTCAATTCAGTTCTTGTCTGACTATAATAGGAAAGTATGAAAACCATCCTGAATGAGACTTTTCGTGAATTTATGATTTCTATAATCAGCAAGGGATCAGCTCCAACAAAGGATTTATACATTTTAAAAGCAGTCAACCTCTATATGCTGTTTATATGACTCTCTAGAAACAGACAAGACTTAGATTCATCACACAAGATTCAAGTACCTAAGCAAAACATAAGATTATAGACATTTAGGCTTTGGTAAGATATTATAGATACCGCAACAGACAACAGCAAGTACCTTCAGAGGATAAATCATTCCTCCTAAGACCTGAATTGTTTTCCAAGTGCCTTGGTTTATCAAATATGCACACATATTGCTCAACTGACAGCGTAGTGAGCACAGGGTAACTGCTCTCCCAGATTCGTTATCTCCATCAGTCACATAAATGAAATGTGTAAATCCAGGCCTTGATGTTTCAGAAGGCACATCTAAAAAGACTGCATAAGAAGGTGGGTGCTTAATGGAAAACACTAGAAATGAGTGTGTTGAGGTATCTGATTATCCCTAGCTTATAAACTATGTCTGAAGAAATTCCCTATAAGAATGTCTTGAGTGAACTGAATAGCATTCACTCTCCTCCAGACACAGAATGGGAAGTCATGGGCTCCTTCTGGATTCTAAAAAGATCTCTTTCTTTTTATTTGATAAGATGCTATGGAATACAAGAGACTGTTGACACTGAAAGACTTACAAAACAACTAGAAGGCAGAAATGTCTCTGTATTTTTAACAGACAAGGTGAGAGGGCGTGGTATGCATTATTTACCACACAATAGTTATATGGAAACAATGCATATATGTTCCTGAGTCTTTTTCACTAGTTTATGAATTTTTTTATTTAAACATTGAGAATTAAATTGTAATTCAGGTCTTTTTAATGACAATGATTGAGCTCATGTATGAACGCAAGTATATATCTACTGTTGCATGGCAGAATTCCTTTCAAAGCTAAGGCCAACACAATAATGTAGCTTTGGATTTATAGAAAATCTACTGGAAAAGAAATAAAAAACTGCTAAAGAAACAGATTATTTATTAATTAATATTACCTGAAACAGAAAATGAAGAATTTACAGTTTATGCAGCAGAAGATAGAGATCCAAGAAATTTTAGAAGCTGTTGAAACAAGAGACTTAGAAGACAGTATTAGGATAGTGGTCTAGACGAGCGTATAAAAAAGCACTGAGTAGAGACAAAGAGACGGGCATACTTATGACTCTTGTAGGCTGATAAGAATGGAGTGAGTGATATCATACAGGAAAAAAATGAATGAAATCTAGTGAGAGGCTCAAAAAGAACAGGCAGAGCCATGATCTGACGCAGTATGCAAGACAGGACAGCCAGGATGCAAGCAAGGTTTATCAGTAGTGTTTTGTGTCAGAGGAAGGCACAACGGTGAGGAAGCAAGCCTGAGCTATCACACAGTGGGGTTGTTTACATACAGCTTAATTAGTACAAGGACTTCAATGAATTTGAAAGAAAAAACACTTCTGGGCTTGTTCTCATACCAAGGTTATCACAGTGTGACGTGCTACATAAAATTAGCTGGAAAGAGTAAGCTTGCCTGAAGTCCTATTCTGCTCTTTCCCAGCAGAATTTCTGTTACTCTTGTCACAAACTCACTAAATATAGATTATCCTCTTTTCCCCAAGGTTTTCTTTGTCTTTTCTTATCCTGGCTTTTCATAATCCCAAGGTTGTGCAGGTGCCATACATAATATTCTGTGTTATCAGGAAATGGCACTGCAGGGTTCCATTTAACCAGCACAAGCTGTCACCTTCCATTGCTGCAGTTTTATAACCATAAAAAGACAATTATACATACTGTGAGAATGCTGATGACTGCACTTTGGAAGGCTGAAAAAATTAATTGTGACTTCAGTTGTGTGGCATTATGGTAGCTTGAAGGTGAAAGTTTGAAGATCATCACCTAAGATGCTGGTGCTTCCCAAATGAATAATTTTCATATAGAAACCTTTTCTGTGAGAAATGTCATCAAAGTGTTGTTGTCTTCAGTATGGGAAATTACTTTCATTCCAAGATACTTACTTATTTTGAGTATGATATTACTTTCCTTATATGTGTTCCTTATTGCAACATTCAGCATTATATGGCAGTAAACTATTATTCACTACTGGACCTCTTCTAGTGTAGTCTTCAGCCCAGAAACTAAGTTGTGGACAAACTGGAAATGCAAGCCATTAGTTGCATTAGCTGTCAGTATTGTTGTTGCTGTTGTTCTTCTTATTGTAAACTATGCAGAAAGACCATAATTATTCAAATAAAATCACTGACATAATCAGAAAACAGTGTGTTTTCACAAAATTGGTACATTTACTTCTTAAAGTCCTCAGATCAACTTCACACATGCTGCATCATCACATCAGGTGTATGGTCATAATGTGAAGAGGAAATGTCATATCAGCTTCATACTATGTTTTCATATGCCTTCATATAAATATTAAATTTAATTCATCAAGCAAGTAGTCAGTCCTCCTTCACCCTTCCAACAGCTGATCTCTTACACCTTATGCATTGTGCCATGTTTTTAAGAAGAAACTAAACAAATAACTAAAAAATCCCACCAATCAACTGATGATGAAAGCCCCACTTCAGGTTAATGTACGCTCAGAGGTCACAGGCCTGAGTCCTACCTCTTCAATCTTTTAATGTCACTGGAAGTCATACATACTATTTAGCAGAGAGTGCCTACCACTCTGACAGTACGTCATACCTAGTTCAGTCTCTGACAGGGAATAGGCAGTGCTCCAACATGAACATCCTGATGTTGATTTCAGAAATAATCTAAAAACTGCTTTAGCATCTTATTTGGGTCTTTATGCTTCTGGAGACACTTTGGGGAGAAGCGTCACACAACAGACTTCTTCAGGACAGAATGAAGGAAATCAATTTCAGACCCTGAAAGCTCAAACCAAAGGTGTGAATGAATCATTATTACGATTTGGATTTTTAACATTATAAGTGAAAATCCTACTGAAAGATTTGTACTTTATGTAATGCTTCCTTGATACTCTCATATTCTAAAACTAAGGATTTTTATTTTCCTTTTGTGGGCTATAACAACCATGTATTTGTCCCAGTAATATACATGCGGTTTGTTGAATAGGTACGTGGGCACAAAAGATTTTTTTTCATCAGCATTTCCTCCAGTATAAATCATAACAAAATGGATGAAGGGCATCCTTATGTTAATATTGCCTTGTTTCATGCTGGCGAGGTCAGTATTTGCATGGCTTATCTATTTCATGAATGTTATGCATGTCAATTAAAACTGCCTGTAGGCAGCTTTAGCCTGTGCACCTGACAAAGAAGAATTCTCTGCATTGGACCCATGAATTAATGCATTTTGCTTGATTTTTATTAACTATTTCCTTTTCTGGAAATCTCTCCAGAGTTTACCAAGCAAAAGTTTCCCTGTGTCTACTGCATCCCAAAATGAAAGAGTACTGATTTCTGCTGGATTACACATTATAAACATGCATGTTCAGATCAATCTCTCAAGAAATTGATTCATTTATAACCTTCTGGAATCTTGATCCCCAGGCTATGCTCATGTATATTCAAGCTCCTGCAATTTGGGGAAAGAATTATTTCATAGAGTCTATAAGCATCCAATCACCTTAGATAGAGGAGAAATAATTATCAACATATAATCTAAAGTCAGCAGAGAGCAGCATGCTTTGTTAGAGTTCAGAGTTCAAGTCTAACTTTGGCTTATCTTCTAGAAGACTGGTGTTTCCCTGCTGGCTACAGATGGAACATAGAAAGAACAGCTTTCTAATTTTGGTACCTAATTTATATACCTAAAATAAGGTGATGTGATTACCCTCTAAAACCTGAATTCATCTACCATAAATTAGCCATCTGGAGGTTTTGAACGATTAAGTATCAATCCATGATTCATGCTGCCTATCCTTAGCCCTCCATCAACATCAGCATCTGCTATTCATCCAAATCTAGGCAAGTGAAAGTCCGTAGCTTTTTAAACTGCCTGTTTTGTCCATCTGTTGAACCCTCCCACCTCTGCTCAGATTAGACATCTAGCCCTCACTAAAGTCGTTGCGATTAATCCCCCTAAGGGCAGCTGTCAAAATCCTAAAACTCTCCGAATACTAGACAGGTCTTAATTCTTGCTGAGTCTCAATCCTACATAAATACCTAGTAATGGATGGTCTCAAACTGAAACAGGGTTGACTGAATTGTACTCAACACTGACCTTCTTCAGCTCATCTTGACCTTGGTGTTAATAGGCAGTGAAATTAGAGAGGCAATAGAAGTAGTGAGATGATTGAAGGATTTTTTTTTTCCCTAGGACTTCTTAAATATTGTCTGGGCATCCTGGCCAATTGTCCTTGTAGCAGTTGGCCTTTCTATTTTCATTAGCTCCGCAATTTCCCAATCCTTCTATGGGCCTTGAGATATCTGCATTTTGTCACTGATAGTGTCTAAGTGCAGCACTCATTTAACTTTGGCAGTATCCAGTTATCTAGGGATAGACCATGGCAAGTAGCAACTGACTTGACTTTTTTGACACCCAGACTGAAATAACAAAGATGCTATGTGAGAGATGAGTCGTTGCTTGCAATAGCCTTGGCTAAAGGAGAGAAACATTTATGTTCACAAAAATATTTTGCTGGCTTTCAATCACCATCTGCATGGGTCAGGCAAAAAGCCACACATGTATCATTCAGGATGAATACCTATCAATCCATAGTGTTGCAGTGGCTACAGAGGGGAATTGGCTGTTCAATATAGGGAAGTACAAACGCACCACAAAGAAGCTAGCTACCTCCAGGAACTGATTTATTCCCCTTTGGTAGTCTGACTTAGGAGAAATGAACTTAGCCTTGTATTCATGTAAAATTTTTCTCTGATTATTTCTGGATCAATCAATCCTATCCTATAGAAAGGTAATCAGACAAGTTCAGAACTCCTTTATAAACTGCTTGTTGTTCTTCAATTCTCACTGAAACAAAATGTTCTGAGGACTGCTATTTTGCCTACAAGATAAGCAACATTTTTTGAAGTTAGTATCTGTTTAAGATTCTCCCTTAACATATTTAAATTTAAGTACCTTCATATTTTATAATGCCCTCATTTGTCTATTAACAAAAAGAAATATGATAAATTGCCTTTGGACATTAAACTATCCTAGATGGAATCAAAATAATATCTATGTTTGTCACCTCAAGGGTGAAACACATGGAAAGATGAGTTTGCCTTCCAGAGAAGAGTTATTTGCTCCATTTTCTTTGACTTACACATTGCTGTTTCTTATATTTTAAAGCAGGGAGAAAAAGGAAGTGATTGAACTGTAGTGCGTTGTATATAAAGATATAAAGTTTCAAAACAGTAGTTCAAATTAAAAAAAAAGTTTTTTATATATATAAAATAAAAATTGTTTGAATTAATATTTGTTATTATTTGAAGTTTGTCAAATTATGAGCCACGAAAACTTAATGCAATACCTTTTCCTGAATACTGGAACTAAACCAGTGACACAATAAGAAAGAAATGCAAACAATACTCAGTAGACTAGTGATCGCTAACACTTTCTTGAGTCAAGTAAAATATGTTTTATGGTGGGAACTAAAAGAAGTAGTTCCAAAGATAGATAAACATTTATTGAGACTGAAGACTAAGCAGTTCATACAAACTTAAACAGATGGTGACGAAAGACTGAAGGGAAACATCAGAGTTAAGTCCCTTCACTTTGCTCTGGTTGCTAGACAAATCCCTAGAGTATTATACTGGAGATTTGCAGCCCCGAATCCAGAGTGAAAGCACAGCTGATTAGATAAGCAACATAAAAATGATAGTATGGTTAAATTATGTCTTGATCATGCTGTGAAACCAGAAACAGTGTTAAGTTCCATTTAAAATAATATATATAGGTCATCTCCCCTAGTTTTGTTGGACAGAGATACACAAATTTTAGGGAAATGAGATAAAGAAAGAGAGCCTGTACTGTTGGCATGACAAAGTAATTGTCTACAGTAAACCTCAAATTTCACCACAAATTTATAGTGTCAACAAGTCACCCATATGATTAGTTCCAAACTTGTACAAGATCATCTAATAAACAGAACATTTTTAACACAATGTAGTCTCTCAAATTAAACAATGCAGGTTCTTAACTAACATGGAAGCATGTGTGAAAGGCTTTTCAGTGACTCAGAAATCTGGCAAGAAACTTCGATTCCATTGTATGCGAAACAGAGGAGACATAGGAAACCTAGCAAATAGTAGATGAATAGATTTAAGTATAGTCTGAAAATATGAAGCAGAATACCTTGAAAAGTTTATCAATAATAAAATGATCTCTGTCTTATGATCTTTGTAGATGCACAATAACATTTTATTTCCGTTTCTTTCATTCCTGCAGGTATTTAATAGTCTGAGATTTAAATAAGAGATCTACATTTGTATTTATCTCAAAGGGTTGTGAAATAATGCCTTGCTTTTGCAGTTGCCAAGCTCTCACATGTTAGGTTTCACAGACCCATTAAGTGTTTACGTCTGTACCTAGCTTCTCCCAATTTCTGCCAAAGATTAATCAGAGATGTCAGGTGCCTATTGCACTGAAATGAAACCATGTGGCTACCCAGAATAGATGAACACAACAGAGCAGCAGAGAAGTGAACACACATTAAGTTTTCATTTGATCTGTCTGGATGCCCCACGGGATTGCACCAAGCTGCAAAAGAATGTTTTGAAGCCACAGTCTGATTGGTCCTGTCTGCATAGTCAGCATAATCCAAAGGTTTTCTATTTCATGTTGTATCTTGCTATGCATTCCCAAATCATCAGGGAGTAGGAAATAACAGTAGGAACAGTTATTAATGGTACACCTACCTATGGACATGGATAATTCTTCAAGTGTATTTTTTGCGTACTAGATAGGAACCAGATGTAACTAAAGCAGAAGACATGATACCACTGAGTTTTGTCTAAGTGAAGGTGAGTGCAGAGAGGGGCTACTTTCTTGGTATCCTAGACTGTTCATACCAACATCAAGTCTTGAAAAACTGTGGAGAAAATCATGTACCTTTTTTCAACATTTAGTGCTCTGGAGCTAAAAAGAAGATTCTGTCTTCCAAGATGACCAGTGTGGCAGGTCTCACTGACACTATTTAAAGAATTAAACTTGACAGAACTAAGTAATGTCTAGACATGATAAATTGTACGTCGACATCTTTAAAAGTGTCCTGAGGGTATGGATCTTGAAATTATGTCCCTTGAAATTTTTTATGGGGAATTAAGATCACAGAGCTGAGAGATGGAAAATGAACATTCTTTTAACATTTAAGTAGAAAATCGCAAAAAATCCTCCAACAGATATTATCACCTTGCTAGGAATTCAAGAATGCATCTGGGAAAAATTCCTTCATCTAAATTTATCCAGATGCATAAACTACAGCTTTTACTCTGTGCAAAGATCAGAATGGAGAAAGAAATTTTTCAGCACAGGTAATTTTCCCAAAGCATTACATGACACTGTCTTTCTTTAATGTTCTCCAAGTACCATATATCAAAAATAAGTAATTCACACAATGCATTTTTAACAAAAGAAAATTCCTTTCCTCCCTCCTTTCCTTCCTGCCTCCCTTCTTTCCTGCATTCCTCTTTCTTTGTTTACCTTTTTTTGCAGGGAGTGTCTTCTTTTAATACATCAGTCAAAATGAGCTAAAGCCTTCTAATACTCAATTAAAAAATTAGCTAACAATGCTGCTAATTAAGCCAGAGGCATCTTGGCAAGCTTCCTGTTGATCATAAGTTTGCGTGTTGGTTTTGGGCTCAGAGCCATGTCTACACTCCTTATTACTGAAATTAGTAAAAACAGTTTTGGGAAGAAAAATGGTGTAAAGGGAGACAGTTCTCTGTGTCACTTAAAGTTCTGTGTGATTAGAGATCCATGAGGATGAGGTTAGAGAGCTGACATCATTCTGCCCCTCAGTCAAGTACCTGATGGTGAGCTGTAAGAGCCTGGCTATTGTGTGCCTCAAATCTTGTGTGGTGATAAGGTCTGGAAAGACCTGTCTGTAGGGAAAAAGTGTTGATTGTTTTTTAATGTCTCTGTGTCCCTCCTTTGGCTCCTTGAAGACATGTTTTAACAAAATGAAGAGATAAATTCTGCATAGGTGGGACTCTGTCTTTTCTTTAGTTAAGTGCTCCTGCTGACTACCATGGGGGAGGTGGATGGCAGGCACCACACTACTTCCAGCTCATGGAGCTCATGTAACTCAGCACAAGTTCCTGTGGAAATTGGGAATGCCACCCAGATACCTCAAAGGTACAAAAGGGACAGAAAAATATTGATTGGTGTGCACCCACCACCAAAGAACTGAAGACTTGGACTGATTCAGTGAGATGTCACTGGATCCACAGGTGGTGAGAACCTTTTCTCTTTATCTTTCTCTCTCTTACTCACTCCCCCTATCTTTTCCTCTTTTCTAATGACTTTTTCCCTCTTCCTTGAGATTTAGTCGTGCTGGAAAATAGTCACCTACAAAAATTAACACTTTTTATCGGTGCTGTTTGTTGATTGTTCCATTAGGGAAAACCAATAAACTGTTTTGTTATTGTTCCTCGGAGTCACTGTTGTGACTCTGCCACCCTGGCTTTCCTGCAGTGCAGGGATGGTCTCTTTCAGGGGATCACAAAGATTCACCTCCCTCGTTGTCCACTGAGTGGCACGAGACATGAGCTCACCTGGAGATTCTTTAATCTGAAGACCAGCTGCATCTTTGCTGTTTCTCCATTTACAACTTTGTCTCCTATGTTGTTTAGACCTTTCATCCAAGAAGAGCCTCAGATCTGAAAAACATATTTGTACCAGAACTCAGTACAATTAACATGAATTTAATACACAAAAAATTTAGTCTTCACTGACTGGTTTACTGACTAGTGTCTTCTGTGTCTTTTTTGTTGTTATTTTTTATTTGCTAGTCTTATGAGAATAGTTCGAATACTAATAAAAACAGGATAGAAACCCTCTGAGCCAGAGATTTATTGCTCGCATTGTCTATAGGAGAACAAGGTTTCCAGCTAAGTCACTGGGCTCTTCAAAGGATGTTGAGCACACTCAGCTCCTTCCAGAAAACATGTGTGGGCCCAGTTGGAAATAAGGCACACACATACTCACACATCCCCTTAAAATAGGCACATATAATTAGTAATACAGTTATTTTAAAGTGGGTAGGGAAGAGGGAGGTAAAGAATTGGAGTACTGGGGGATGGAAAGCAGGGGTGCATCTGGCTACCCAGGGGAGCATGGTCTAGCCAGGTAACCACTTTTTTCACCTGCAGGAACATCTGTACTCCAGGGACACTCCCTGTAGGGTACAATTTCTGTGCAGAGTCCGGCTAGCTTTTCATGCCCCATGTCACCAGGTCACACTGACATCCCCTGTGTGTGCAGAACATATGCTGTCACAGTGCTGATACTCAAAAATATGAGCAAGACAAGGTCTCTAAAAAGAAGCAAGATTTTTATTAGACCAACTAATTTAGTTGGAAAATCATGCAAACAGAAAGGCTTTGAAGCACATGGAGCCTTGAAGAGCAGTTTGCTTGCCCAAAAGTTGTCTATTTTTTCCTAGGTATATCAGTTAATACAGCAAGAAGTATTTTTTCCCAACAGAAAACAGTGCTTCTCTCAGATATGGTAGCAAAGAATCAGTGACAGTTGGTAGATGGCTTAGATGGGAAGCTTATCTAACACACAGAGATGCTGTCTGAGATCCAGAAATGAACTAATAATCACAGGACAGAACATATTTGTAAAGTCTTGTATTTCATTTGTTTTATAGAAAAACATTTGTAATTCCAAGCGTTCTACAACCTCATGATAATATGAAATCTGATAATAAAGAAGCCTAACAGTTTCCATTCCGAATCTCAGAATAAAAGGTGAATTACTTTATGGAAAATTTATTCAACCTATAACACATTGTTATTATCAATTTAGCTCAGAGAATTTCCCAAAAATCAATGAATGTCACCGAAATTATTTTCTTGCTGACTTGGTGTCTAGGGGATTGCCAGCTTGACAGAAAGCGGAAAAGCATATAGACACATACATCTGGGTACAGAAATAATTTTCTTTTTATCATGTACAAACAAAAAGCAGCAACATTTTTTGCTCAAGTAATTTATGAGCAAATATCTACACTGACAAAATAATTTTGCAGCTACCCATACCAGGAATGATTGCATGATGGGATTTTATTTGTGAAGTGTAAATTAGAGTTTCATCATGAACACAGAATATTCAGCAAGTGTCTCTATCTTTGTTTGGATTCATTTTTATATATTAAAACAAACAAAAAAACCCCATAAAGATCTAAATTAATGCACACATAGAAAACCAAGGATTTTAAAGTATGGTCACCTGGCATTTCAACATAACTAAATTAAATTAAAAATGAGTACAGGAACAGTATCACATTATTTTGTGCCATGGAAACCTTCTATGTAAAACTATGAGAAGCAAGAACACATCATGTACCTGTGGGTTTTACGAATTATGTCAATGCTGTATGAAATGATGACTACATCCTAAAGTGACAGACTTTATACCCTAGATGTAATCACGTTAGCCAGTACAGGGGGTTTTGCCCATATTTGTTACACAGAAGAACACACAGGACTCAGCCAAGAGGTGAATACTAAACAAATATAATGAGAAACAGATCTTGACCAAATAAGATTGCAGCTTAAATACACAAAATAGACAATAGTTTCTACCAGAAAGGTCTTGAGATGGACATTAAGTGTTTTTCCCACAATGACAATGGAAACCTTTTCCAAACATAGGATGGAAGCCCAGAGATGTTTATTTCGACCAGTGAATTTGTTAATTCACATAGACAGATTTCACATTAGTTTTTCTGTTGGACATCTGCAGCATCTTGGGAAGGTTTCTGGCCTTAAATTCAATCTGCCTGACTTTGTACTGTAAATATCTACATCTGAACCTGTATTCTCAGATGTCCATTTTGTCAACAGGGAGAAACAAGCTCTTTTAGAGCATGATTCATCTAATGTATTGTAGACATCTGCCTCAGGCGAAATTTAATTGCCCTGGCAATGACTCCTTCTCTCTGGGATTGCAAAGGGAGTCCAGGGTGACCAACTCCAGTGAAGCAATTTACAGAGAAGGCATCTAAATTTGAATGAATTAATCTTCTTCCATGTGTCAAAGGTGTGAAATATTCCTGGTGAAGCAAGAAGAAACAAAGTGGGAAGTGATAATTTGTTTCTACAGTTTTTATTTGCATATGTGTCAGTGCAATATTAATAATATACAATGTAATTTGGTTGGATGAATTTTCTCCCATTTCTGCTGCTAAGGAGTCTTAGCAGTCCATACAACAGTGCAAAAATAAGATTTGGGGAATGAAATAAAGCCAAGATGCAGGCTGTACTCTTGTTTCTACTCTGCAAAAAAATGGAATTTACTGTACACAAAAAGGACTGACACTAAATATGATCCTTTTGCATGAATTTGAGGAAGATGTTTATTCTTAGAAGAGGGCCTGATTATCTTTTTTTTCTTGCAGAGCAAATGGTAAACATGCTAACTACTATAAATTATTAACTTGAGGCTGATTGCATAGGTAATATGCTTAGCGGATAAATCAGAGAAGACTTTATCTTCTCCAAGAGAAAAAATAAAAGTAGCAGTGAAAACTATGTACAAGGCTATTGTCTACCCTTTTCTATTTCATCCTGAGAATAAGAGTAGGATTAAACAAATATATTAAATAGATGGGAATTTGAAATTCAAAGTGTAGTTCTGAAACTTGTAAAAATCAATAATGCTGTAATGAAAAATGTTAAAACTTAGGGATATTTGCAGTACCTTATACTTCTGTGTCAGTTGTCAGTTTTTACTTATATTTACTTGTATTATACTTGTATTAATGATCTTATGAATCTTGTATTTTCCTTTTTTTCTTCTTTGAGTCTATTTCTGGGTTTACTAAATTTCTCTCATAGAAAATAAAATGAGGCTATAGCTTACATGGTAACAGGCTTCACAAATCTGTGCAAGAGCACAGAAGGCCTGATAATGTTCAGAATATGTCACCCTGTGTTTTTCCACATGAAGCATTTATCTGTGTCTAGAAGGGAGCATCTAAAGTCTTCTTAACTACACTAGAGGCCAATTTTTACACAGAAAAAGTTACTCTTCCTTGTTCAATACATTTTCACATTTCTAGCTTCATCACTATTGCAGTCATTGGCTACACCTACCAAAACAGGAAGCAAAAATCTGTCCAAACAAAATGTACTAAACCAGACACATCCCAGGTGAGAATTTGCAGAACATTGCATTCATATCTCCCACAAGAGTGCACCACACCCCATTCTCTCCCTGCTGTGTTCCCAAGAGGAAAAATGTTAATAGGAAAAGTGGAGAACATTTTTAAAAACTGATCTTTAAGATCTGGTAGAAGTCAACACAAAAAGAAAAATAGTTTTAATCACAAACATAACAAAACTTGTTGATGGGGATGAAAGTAGAATTCACATTTACTAATCGGCATGACAAGGGTTGATGAAGCACTGGGGATAGGAAATTGCAAGAAACTCTGTAGGGATGACAGTTCTGCTTGTGGAGCAGAAAGCAACTGTATTAAAATGCCTCAAGTATTCAGGAGACAAAATTGCTCATAAGCTGTCTGAGTCTATGAAAGGATCTGTGAAAGAATCTAATGAAAAAGATCTCATGAAAGACAGAAAAACCATCATGAAATGCCTTTTTGGGCCCATCAAAAACAAAGGTCTCTCCTTGTGAGTGGAGTCCACTGTTATCCTGGCTCTCCTCATGGAGAAGAATCATATGTAAAAAAAGTGTCAGATGTGAAAAAGTCTATTTCAGGTAAGAGGTGATGTAAGGAGGGCAAAAAATCACAAATGCATAAAAGTCTATGGCTTTAGATCACCCTTTTTAACAATTTATAGAATTGTCACTACCTATTTTTACAGACAGGAAAAATGTAACGAAGAATCATAATTTCCTCAGAAATGTCTTAATTGTAGTAGTCATTTTAAACTGAAGATATTTGTCATTTTTTGTATTTGCTTTTGCCATGTTGCTTCATGCGTTCCTGAAAAGCATTTACTATTACTGGACTGAGGATGAAATAAAAATCTGAATAGAGTAATATATGCATTACTTTTCCATCTCTGAAGATACAGATTCTGTCTCTAATGAGATTTCTGGGGGGG
>JANVCC010000152.1:3213082-3250082 GCA_025345505.1 Todiramphus chloris collaris | reverse complement strand
AAAAAAAAAAAAAAAAAAAAAAAAAGGTATAATATTTGGCTACAATGATATTTCAGGTCATGATTAAATGACTTATTTCAATGTTTTGGGACCTATTCAATATGCTTGCTACTCTGTTACATATTCTTATAATGCTGAAATCTTGCTGTTAAGGATTTTGTCAAACTAGTGCAAAATACAATGTGAGACCAAAGTAAAATACAGTGACTATGAAATTATGAATTTCAACAAGACCAAGTGCAGGGTCCTACACTTTGGCGACAATAACCTCATGCAGTGCTACAGACTTAGGGACGAGTGGCTGGAGATCGGCCCGGCAGAGAGGGACAACCATCTGAACATGAGTCAGAAGTGTGCCTAGGTGGCCCGGAAGGCCAATGGCATCCTGGCTTGTATTGGGAATAGCGTGGCCAGCAGGACTAAGGGTGTAATTCTACCTCTGTAATCAGCACTGCTGAAGCTTCACCTCGAGTACCCCTCACTTCAAGGATATTGAGGTGCTGGAGCAGGTCCAGAGGAGAGCAACAAGGCTGGTGAAGGGACTAGAGGGAAAGTCTTATGAGGAGAGGCTGGGGGAGCTGGGGTTGTTCAGCCTGGAGAAGAAGACACTTCAGGGGGACCTTATCCCTCTCTACAACTACCTGAAGGGAGGTTGTAGTCAGGTGGGAGTTGGGCTCTTCTCCCAGGCAACTAGTGACAGGATAAGAGGGCAGGGCCTGAAGCTGATCCAGGGGAGGTTTAGGCTGGATATGAGGAAGCACTTCCTCATGGAGAGTGTGATCAGACATTGGAATGAACTGCCCAGGGAAGTGGTGG
Source organism: Todiramphus chloris collaris (assembly GCA_025345505.1). Lineage (NCBI taxonomy): Eukaryota > Metazoa > Chordata > Aves > Coraciiformes > Alcedinidae > Todiramphus > Todiramphus chloris. The sequence continues at coordinate 3,249,266 of JANVCC010000152.1, read as the reverse complement.
AGTCACCATCCCTGGAGGTATTTAAGGAAAGACTGGATGTGGCACTTAGTGCCATGGTCTAGCCAGTGTGGTGATAGGTTATAGGAGGGACTTGCTGATTTTAGAGGTCTTTTCAAGCCTCAATAATTCTGTGATTCTGTGATTCTGTGACTCTGTCATATATTTTTATCTCTAAAATGGACATCCAAAGTAGTACTTTCCTCTTTCTTTTTTTTTTTTTTTTCTTGTGAGATTTGAAATGACTAAAATCTAAGTCATTAGCATTCAGGTTTTTATGATCTTACAAAATAATTAAAGTAGTTTGAAATGACTAGTAGCTTTAAGTGTAAGGCATTTTGTGAAATTATGCATCTGTTTCTTTACTGGAAAATTTATATGCCAACCAAGGCATAGCAAGACAGAGAGACTGATTAAATCTGTGAAAATTTTATTATAGTGTCCAACTCAGGTTCTCAGCAGTACAGGTACATTTTTAGCATTCCCAGTATATTCATAATACACTTTGAAAATAGAGTATAAAAATTCTACAATAAGCTTCCTATACTTTCTTGAAATAACTTGTATGTGTAAACTGACAGACATTCAAAGATATGTAGAAAAGGCTCTAAATATCTAATCTCATGACCATATCAATAATCCAATGATTATAAAATTCACAAGCCAAGTATTTACCTAAGGGTCCATAACAGCTTAATTAAACACAAGAAGGCGGTCATGCAAAATAGAATAGCTAGTAAGAGGCTGTAGTCACAATTTTGATTAATTAAATGCAGACTGCATTCAGAGAGCCACTTGCAAACCACTTGTAAAATGCTCTGAATTTGATCTGAAATAAGCATTTAATTGCCAGGCTGAGAGCAGGCATAGTAGCAGTGTGTTCTGTTGGGTCTTGATTCATAAATTTGTTCCCAATGAAGGAAAACATGCACATGCTTAAATTCGATTTCACAGAATGTTAGGGGTTGGAAGGGACCTCTGAAGATCATGGAGTTCAATTTCAGGGGCATATTTGCCTATACCTAAAATTATTGAATGTGCTCAGTTAATGAACTTGAATGCATCTTCAAAGGCTAGAGTCCAAAATCCTGTTTTGCAGATTCATAATTGTCTAGACACACTAATTTTATTACATATTACCATTGGGTTTTGTTTATCTTGTTTTTATTACTATATCCACTTTTTTAACATACATTTCTAGTAGCTTATTTTGAGTCAGTCACGCATCATGAAAATTCTGTGTTTCTTTCTAATTTTTGTGTGACCTCTATAAAGATATTAACTATCAGAACTTTGGAAAACACAAAAATTGATCCATTAAAATACTTAAAACCAGAGGCAGTCTCTAAAGCAGGCTCTTATAATAAATGAAAACATTAAGTTAGTTTCACAAAGTTTTAGTAAAGACTTCTGTTTTGCTATCAAAAGCTTGAAAAATATTATTTAATGCTGATAAAAATGCATATACTACAGCTGTTTGGAAAATATCCTGGAAGGTTCATACAGATGGAGAGAAACATTGACCAAGAACAAGTGAAAGATACTGCTGCATTTTATGTGTTCAGTATTCAGAGGGAAATTAAAAGACCGAATTCAATCATGTTCCCAAGGAACAGGTGACAGTATGAAAAAAATCCCCAAAACTCGTAATTCAGTGACATTAACTGAGGAAGGAGATCAATAGTAAAACAGGCTCACATCCTTACATATGTGCTACAACCTGTGAGGCAAACTCAACATGTTGCCTGCTGTCACTCTATTATGTACACCTCAAAAGGATTTGAGGGATGTGATACTCAGCTCAGGAATGACAGACAGTACAAATATCCACCTCCAGTAAAGACAGCTCACTTTACTGAGTTTGTTATTTCCTAAGCATGGGAAGGGAGGGAGGTTTGTCTACAAGACTGGGATTCATAGCAGTCGACATGATGAGTGTTGGGATGTGGGAATCAGATGAGAAATACCAGGTTATGGCTGCAGTGGTATCTGCTTTATGAGCTCAAGTACCTGTGAGAGGCTCGAATCAAAGCCTGATGTTTTGTGAGCTATGGTACAGGCAATACAATAGTTGAGATGGGTAAAGTCAGGGTGTCCTCCTACTGCTCCTTGGGATATTTCTAAGTTGTAGGTGGTTTTTCTACAGAAAAATACATAAATGTAACAAACTTTACATCTGTGCATACCCAACCAGTAGGCTACAGCTTTTTCCCTTCCTGGCTATGCACTCATTCAAATTAGCAGATGATATATTCTCTGTAGCCTGCTGTCCTGGATACTCATGTGAGACATCAGAGCTGTGGGCTCATCTCCTGTTAATCTGAGGTAGATGACTGCTGTAAGCACCTTGGGAGAAGATCTACCAGCACTGTTTTATTGTATGCAATATAGTTCAAATAAATTAATCTCTAAGACTTTAATTCAACTCTTTCAGAGACTCGGCCCTATGGATAGCTGTTTTCATAGACAGACAAGTTATGACTGTACAATACTTAACAGATTTCAGGTATTTTACCAGCTTAGACAAGTTTTCCTGAAACTATCTCCCATAGTTAGGCACCTACATATCACACTATATATCGAAGCAGCCTGTTGAATATGGGTTTCAAAACCTCTAGGTCTGTCTTCACTTATCCCCACTGTTTGTACCTTATCTGCCTCATATGCAGGGATCTGTTTAGGTATGAGGAAGATACAGGAGACTGGTTTTGCATTTGCATTCGCATTCAATGATAGTCTGAGGCAGGTCCTCACAGTTAATCCCTGAGTTCTCATCATAGGCTGGGAACCACACCCCCCCATAGGAAATCATAGCCATACGCCTTTCCTCATCTCAGTCTCAGAGAAATGGCAGCTAAAGCAACTTTACTTCACCCAAGGGGCAATTCAGCCCTAAGGTAGATAGCAGCCCAACAGCCATTAAAAAAGGCCTCACTGATGATTTGTGAAATGGGAACACATTTTTTTCTTTTATGGTATAGGTGGATGGATGCTATGCTTCAAGTCTCTGAAGGAGTTCAGTTCTTTGGTCTTGTTAGGAAACATGTAGCTTCCTTTAAGTTGGCTTTTGATTGTAAATAAAAGGTAACTTATGAAGTAATCACTAGAAACAATGAAGATTTAGTCTCAGTTCTGATGTATATTTGTCTATTTCATCAGAACCAGTTAAAAAATTAGGACAATATGCCGACATGTACTAGTCTCTCCTCTCCTCTCCTCTCCTCTCCTCTCCTCTCCTCTCCTCTCCTCCCCTCCCCTCCCCTCCCCTCCCCTCCCCTCCCCTCTTCCGCCTCCTCTTCCTCCTCTTCCTCCTCCTCTTCCTTCTCCTCCTCCTCCTCTTCCCCTCCTCCTCCTCTCCTCCTCTTCCTCATAAAATTCAGTCCTGTTTTCTAGGTTTTCTAGGCTTTTCCATTTCCACAGGAGCTACTCGAATGTGCCTGACCTCATTTTGATGTATCATTGAATAGCATGCCATCAAGAACAGAAGGAAAAAAAAAAATAAGAGGACAAACATTATACAATGAAAACCTTAATCATACAGTTATAAGTTTAAAAAAGGTTTGAACGTCTGGTGCTTTGTCTTTCCCATTTCACATGGTCCTGCTGCTAGAAAAAATTTCCCTGAGGTTCCTGCTGCATCTCTCCTATAAATGATTCTCTTTGATCAGAATCCAGTGCAAGCAGGGCTTTTTTTTTTTTTTTTTCAGTCTTACAGAGGCAATCATTCCATATCACAGCACTGAGATGCTTGACAGCTCAGTGGGGGTGAGAAGAAGAAGCAGGATTATCTAAAAAAGAGAGAAAAAAGAGGAAGCAATTCAAAGTCGGGCCAAAGATGACAGGAGAATCAGGATAGCAGCTGTATAAAATCGTAGTTGATCTTTGCCAGGGATGTGGTACATAGGGGTGAATGACAACTTCTAATTAAAATTGTGACTGATTACCATGTAAGAAATGCCACAATTTGTTGAAGACCTGAAGTTGAAGATGAAGCACTTTTATTTGAAAAAAATGCTAATTTAAAGTTATGCATTTTTAGAGTAACATCTGTGGCATATTAAAAAAAAAAAAATCAACTTTTTAATTAAATAATTCTTTTTTCTTTTTTTTACTAAAACTTTTAAATTGTCTTTTTTCTAAGCACTGACTTTACAGTATAGTAAATAAGGAGGAAATACTTAAAAAAAAAAATTTGGAAGAGTCCCTGAATGCAATTCAGCAGCCCTCATTTGAAATTCCAGGAATGAAACAGTTTTAGAGTACACTATCTGTTGTAGTGTAATAAATTCACACATCTGCATCAAGCAACTCAGGAAATTATTTTTCATAGTTTTTTGACTGTTTACTTGTCATATGCATATGAGGTGTATTTATATCCCTCTGCAAAGGGACACATGATTTTGAGCATTATTCAAACACATGGGCTGATTCACTTGAAAGCACATTTTGAATCTGGTTTCACACTGAGACTTACCAGCTTCTGTGCTGTTTTATCTTGAGAGTTGTCTCAATTATTGTCCAAGTTGATATTTTTCAATACAGAAGACAAAATCATTGTCACCTTCTACTGGTATCGTCACAATTCTTAGGCAGGGCAAAGCTCTTGGGAAACTTCCTGGTGCAGGGTTTTCTTAGCATGAAGTCTTCGGATGGTCAGATGCTGGTTTGTCACTTATTCGCAGAGTTGATATCATGTGGACATTTCCAGGAACAGCAATGGTGGGACTGCTTGGATGTTACCATGTTCTCCCCTCAAGTGTCCCTAAGCACTAGGTCCCTACCATCCCTAGGACAGTAAGAGGGGCCCTGGGCAAAGCCTACATCAGGGTCAACACTAATGGATGCACAGCATGGATGGTCACTAAACACTCACCCAGCCCAAGCCTTTGTAAACTTTTTGGAATATATATGTAATTGTTAAATCCCATCTGATATCAAAATGATATAGAAGATAAATTTAACTCTCCTTACTCCATCTCCTTTTCCACATTTCATTAGCTAGGCATTCTGTGATTTTCCTGTGGCTCTAAGAAACTGTAGGATTGTCACCTAAGCATGGAAATAAACATGAAAGTCCATTTTAGAGTAAGTAATAGTTGTATACAGGGCAATGCATGGTGTTTTATATGATCAGTTTTAAACTGAGTCTTGTTTCCTTCTATCAGAAAAAAGTATTCCATGGTTTTCAATGAGATCTGGACTGCTGTTTCTTTCACTATTTCATTGGACAACCCCATGAATTGCTTCAACTATTTAGCAGGGCAGATATAGCACACAGACTCAAATACTGAACCAAAAGTGATGTGACATTCATGGAGGCTGAAATGATAACTCAACTGTTTATAGATTTACATTTCATAAGGATGGGTATTTTGGCTTTGAGAGGAAATCAATTCAAGTCAAGAGACTTTTGTTTGTTTGTTTTAGAGAATTTATTGGTTGCTCTGAATGAAAAGAAGCATGTATGTCTCCATGGAATTTTTAATATCTAAACATCTAAAACATAGTGCTTAACATTTTTAGTAAGATTAGTATCTTAAAATACAACCATATAGATATTTTTCAAACACATTACTTCACTTCCAGAATCCAATTGACTTTTTACACTTAAAGGTAAATCTGAAGTTTGAGATGTTAATTATCACATTTTCACACTATACAAAGTTATTGTATAGGCTATTGCTAGATGATCTTAGTTGTAAAAGTGTGTGAGTAAAGAGCAAAGATTTTACATATTTGCACATGCTATTGCTTATGCCAATAGTTGGCTTTACAGACCAGAAAGTGAAATCGTGCATTTGTTTTGAAACTCCTTATACTCTTTTGTTGTGTAAATCACATATTAGGAACAGGCATACAACTGTCAAACTCAAATTTTCAGTCTGCATGCCTGTTAATTTTCTGAAATTATACATCATTATGAGTTACCAACTAAGTTACATATGCAAACGCTACCTCTCCCTTTGAGAATAAGGAAAAACAACATGAAAGTAAAATTAACTGGCAAATATTAATGCACTTTGGCCCAATGCTCTTTCCATCTAGCCTAGCAAGCATGGCCTTGAAACAGTTTAAGTAGGGGATTTTCTGTATTGGTACATTTTAAAACTATGACAATAAGAGGTCTCGAGCACTGTTTTACTTAACCAAGAAGGTCTCTTCTGCACTGTATTATCCATGATGCTGAAAGTACAGGGAAAAAAAAAGCTTAGAAAAGTACCCCAGAAAAAAAAAAGATCTGGTCAGATAAGCAATGTGCACTTTCTTGTATGGCTTCCATTGCAGTCAACTAAGTTTGGGAATTGCTGGAATGTAGAAGTGAATCACCAAATCTATTGCTTGTGTTTCAGGGTCATATAATCATACGTTAAAATTCCTCTTTGAGGGATTTGTACTTTGGAGAGAGATCAAATATTATATAAATTTATATACCTATTTGTTGTTGTGCTAGCGTTAGCCTGCATTTATCTCTGTATATTTAGGCACCTCACTAAATAGCTTCATTTAACAAACTCTCTCTTCCAGAGTTCACATGGGATTAATCACCCTCTGGGAATGCTTACCTCTATTCTGTACTCTCTGAGTGTCTTAGGCACCAGAAAATATCTTTGAAACACTTTATTTAGTAGTAGATTTTCTTGCTTCCTGCTTATACACTGGTGTGTACTCAGAAACAACAAATTTTTGTCTTTATTAACTTTGAGTTTTATTTTGCTAGGTGAAACTGAATTCTTCCAACTTCATTCCATATATAGGCTGATAACTGAGCAGCATTTCCTGCACCTATTTCAGCTTGAGTTTCTCTTTTTCATACATGGGTGACTAGAAGAATACACAGTCTTCCAGATTAGTGCTCACCAGGGCCTTGTATAGCAGTACTAATATTTCCCACCCTTTCTGTATCTGTGGTTTGCTAGTTTTGGACTTATTATGAGATAATGTTATTTTTGGAATTATGGAATTTCCACAGGAATGTCTTTCACGCAGCATATAAAATTGACCTAAGTTCACTGTAAGCTTGAAACTGCCTGTGTTTATGATTTTACAGCTTTCAACTACTGGCCTTTTTTTTACTTGAACATATGAAAACCATACATAAGTGAAACCTACAGAGAAGACAAGAAATACTTTGTGTTCTTAACTGACAGCTCTGCTAATTCAACCTGAAACTCAACCGCTAAGTTGTTATACCATTTTAAATCTCATCACCCATATAAAAGCTTCTGTAGATGAGTTAAGATACCAAAAACCCTTCACATAGTCCCCACTTTTCAATAAGTTTATACAGGTGTCATTGGCAAGTCCTGCATTTTTAACTTTGGCAAGCAGTTCTGGTGATGGTGAAGATGATACACACAAATACAGGCCCAGCAGTTCCATATTTTAATTAATGTAACAGCTTCTATTCTCTCTGCACAAGAAACATTAATTCCTAGTAGTCCCAACAGAGATGATTCTGAAAGCACATGGGGACAAATTCTGATCAGTACATTGATCTAAGTATTAGAGAAGACCTGCCCGTTAAAGAGGACATTTGTTTAGCATTAGATTTGTTCTAATACTTTAAAGCCTCAATCAAAGATCAAAAGGCATCACTGTGGAAGAAGGCACTATTTTAAAAAATAGTGAATATGTTTCTGGATAAATATTGAAAAGATTAGTTTTAGAAGGATAATATTCTCTAAAAGCTGTAAAATATTCACTCTTTCAAGCATTATATGCTTCTTTTAGGATTTCTCTGTATCATACATTCAAATAAGATATGTAAAGCTGACATTTTATGTCATCTTTCTATGAAAAAAGGCAAACTCATATACCAATCTGAATGCAGATGATAACAATATACAACTTTGGTTCAGAGAGCATATACTCATAAATCCAAGTGCCTTTGAAGTTCAATCCCTTGTACTTGTCATAGCCTTTTACTGTCCTCTCAGGATAGAGGTCTCTCCTCAGTTCTATGAAAATAAGTTAGTGGGAAACACAGTTTAGATAGTTACCATAGCAAGGAGACAGACATTTTCCCTGCAAAGGTGCCTGATAAGCTGAAAAGTATGGACAAACTCTCTTCTCTAGTGTTGTATCAGGCTGCCTCCATATCAGAAACAGAGTACTCATCAGATCCACTCCTTAATGAGCAGTGCCTTCAGGGGGCAATCCTTTGTGTATAATTACCCTGTTACAAGTCTTAATTTCACACCACAGGGCCAATCTACTTCAGATTTATCGAGCATGCTCTTCTGACTGGTCTCACAGTTTTACTCCTTTGTTTCCCTCTGATGGAGAGGATCCTCAATGAAAGGAAGGACATGGTGAAGCATGAAGCCCACAGTCAGAATTGAAAATGCAGAACATGAGATAGTGGAACCTGATCACAGTTGCATCAACTACAGATATCCTTGGAGGAAACCACACATGAATCCATTACAGAGACATGACTCACATGCAGACTATCAAATTAACAAGTTGGCTGACTCAAATACTGTTGTATCAGAAAGAAACAAAAAAGCAGACTACAGATGGTCGACCATCTCTGTGTCACTGTCGGTAGCTGCTATGGTCCATTTTGGTCAGTAACATTTTGTAAGCGGGTTGACATGAACAAGAAATAGTTTGATGTCCTCCATTGGCCCAGGTAATACTTTGCAGCTGAAGAAGTCCTGAAGAGGTCTACCAAGAGATGAGATTAAGTAGTAGTTACATATCCCAGACAATGATGGTGAAATATCCAGAATGTCATGAAGAAATATTATGGTTCTAAATGCAAAAGATTTTTCTGCCCTCGGATTCAGAACTACTTGAAGTTTTTGTCTTCTCAAACAGTGGAGGTAAGGGAGAATCTCCTTTGGTTCAAGTGCTCAGTACACTATCAAAAAACTTCAGTTGTTGTAAACCAAATTAATTGGAAAATAGCAATTTGCAGCATATTCTCAATAAGTGCAAGGCAAGCAGAAAGGTTTTCAGTGAAAGGTTATCCAGCTGGTAAAACCTGGAGTGTCTCCTGTAGTCTGCATTCCCAGATGGTGTAAATCAGGCACTGTTGTCAGTTTAGGCGCATCAGTTTCTGCCAGCTGAGAGTCTGATACAAAGACTTAAGTAATGTGGTGTTGAGTTTCACTAGCTGATGACTTCCAACTACAGGTTTTCAGATCATAAGAAGTTAAAAGTCTTTGTAATTATTATTGTTATGGCCAAAACACACGTGGCAATGATAACCCAGGAACTTCATTACATTCTCCATTGCTGTTGTGTTTATTAGAAGTAGGTTGCTTTTCTTTTTTTCACATAGGACTTCAAGTTTTAAAAAGGATCTAATCTAAATTAAAAATTAAGGTAATGATATTATTTTCTTTAAATTAGGAAGTCAAGTTTATTAACAGTTATAAGGAATTTTGACACGTCCAGATAGAAGGCAGTTACAACCAGAATGTATCTTTGCTTTCCCAAGCATGATCTAGGCCCATAACTGGTAATTATTCCAACATGTGCATTATTAAAACCACATGTTTTATTTTTGTCCATTTTTATGTCTTCAGTTTAAGTTTTATAAATATTCTAACAGGCCATTCTAACTTTAAGGATCCAACAGGGGTGGTAAATCTTTAAATCAAACTGACTATATCAGGGAACTGTATACAGGTGAGAAAGTATCAGTTACAACAAATATAGGATACAGATGTTTATAGAGAAAAAGGAGAAAGAGACAGATCTTTAAATAGCAGTTAGCTCATACTATGTTTTACGACTCTTTTAGAGAAGTTCAAACACTTCAGCTAGAAATTTGCTCAGTAAGGCACTTGATTTTAACAAATATGCTAAAGAATAGAATGACAAGTAAACAATTGTTCTAAAGCCACTGAATACTATTCTCAGATTAGCATTCTGTTAATAGCATTGTCTTAAGGAAGAAGACAAAAAAGAAGCCATGAATGCATGTCTTAAGGGAATATGAGGACAATATTAATTTATGTAGAAAGCAAATCTATATTTGATTATATCAATGAAAATATCCATGAATTTAAAAATTACCCATATATTTCAGCATCATAAGCAATGGGCTTTGATTCTAACTACAATCTGGAGTGTTTCATGGGGAAAAAATACCTCTTTTCCCCTTTAATGTTGTGCTAAACCCAAAGAAACTTACCCTGGCCAAGATGATTATAGCCTTAATACTGACAATATCAATAGTTACATTCCTGATCAAAATAATACAGAGTTAGGCAAAGACCAGATGCTAACAAATATGATTGAAGCCAATATCCTAGAGTGACAAATAGTTTTCAGGAAATCCCAGAATTACAATGTCATCAGTATCTGTGTATCTGAATAGATAAAGGACAGACAGATGTTCTCATTTTTCTGCACTTCTCTGAAACATTTCGGTTCATAAGAATCACAGCATATTGCAAACTCACCTATAAGAGATGTTTCAAAGGAATGTGACAGAACAGCCTTTCCTAAAAAAAATCATGAAAAGCACTGAGAAACTACACTTTTATGACTGACAGCTGTAATCCTGAATGACCTGCTGTCTTTCCAGCCTTAATCAGAATGAATATACAGCTACACGTTCAGAGGTCATGGATTCAAGTGTTACCTACACAATGCTACTACCTGTCTTTCACTGTTTATGACCAAATCATCACTGCTCCTGTAGCTCAAATCTTAAGCCTATTCAACTTATAGGTGGAGATGAAGCAGAACCACAGTGAAAGATGGTGTACTTTTTGGCAAGAAAATACTGTGATATAACCTCTAAGTTAACTCACCAACTAACATTGATGAACATGACTTCTTACAAATATCGTCTGGTTAGAAGAGATAGTTCTATCTTGCCAAACAAGCCTTAGTATTTCATACATTTATATCATCTACTTTGCAATATAGATGTAAAACCAGGGAGGAAACCTTCCAGACCCATCTGGCTCAGAGCACTGAAACATGACTTCTCAGGAGTGCTGACCATAACAAAAACACTACAGCATGGTCTTGATGCAGTACACTTGCCTAAATCTATCAGATTAGATTCATGGTCTTCGTCCTTATCATCAAGGCCCATAATATCTCAGAGGTACCATTCAAACACCAAGTACTCAGTATTTCTGCATTCATGCTTATAAACAAAATTCAAAGCAAATCTTTGTTTGCAGGCTGATTATGAGAGAAAGGAGGTGAATATAGACAATTTATTTAATGTCGTCTTTATAAGCAGCCAGATAGACTGCTGAATATTATAAAGCCTATGTAAAGCAAATGACATTTACTATCAGACTGGATTCATAAACACTTGAAAATAATATGGTCCCTTAAGGTTTCCTTACAAACATAATAGCAGGACATCTTGTCCTATTCCCATGCTTACCTCTTGCAAACATTGTTTTGTAATTCTTGAAAGAAATAGAGATGAGAATTTGACTACCACTGATGGTAGAATACAACCATGTTTTCCTAAGATGCTTTAGAAATGTGAAAAAAAAAGGAAAATCTGTAGTAATTAACAAGACAACAAAAAGCTTCCATCATGGAAAAGGACAATAACGACTACACCTGTTCTACAGGAACAATGTTGTAAAATAACCCAATGAAGCTGAAAGTTCCTGAATTTGTTCTGTTTGTTTTTGGTTTTTTTTTCATATAGAGTGTCATTTATAGGAAGTCACACATTCAGTACTACTTCATAAAAATTTCCTGCAATACAACACTTTTATTTTCAAGTATGGCTTGCACTAGGGCACTCAAGGTAACAGTAAGAAGATTCTACATTATTTCTTAATCATAGAATGACTAGAGCTAGAAGGGACCTCTGAAGGTCATCTAGTCCAGTCCCCTGCAGTGAGCAGGGACACCCTCAACTAGACCAGGCTGCTCAGGGCCTTGTCCAACCTCACCTTGAATATCTTCAGGGATGGGTCCTCAACCACCTCCCTGGGTAGCCTAATAGACTATTCTACCACTCTTAATGTAAAGAACATCTTCAGATATCCAATCTAAATGTACTCTTCTCTAATTTAAACCCATTACCCCATATCCTTTCACTATAGGCCCTCATAAACAGCCACTCTCCAGACTTCCTGTAGGTCTCCTTTAAACACTGGAAGGTTGCTATTAGGTCTCCCCAGAGCCTTCTCTTCATCAGGATGAACAACCCCAGCTCCCTCAGCCTGTCTTCATAGGAAAGGTGTTCCAGCCCTCTGATCATCTTTGTGTCCCTCTTCTGGACCCACTCCATCAGGTCCATGTCTTTCCTGTGTTGAGGGCTTCAGAGCTGGACACTCTAGGTGCAGTCTCACCAGAGCAGAGTAGAGGGACAGAACCACGTCCCTCAATCTGCTGGCTACACTTCTCTTGATGCAGCCCACAATGCAGTTGGCCTTCTGGGCTGCAAGTGCACACTGTTAGCTCATGTCCAGCTTCTCATCCACCAACACCCTCAAGTCCTTTTCTGCAGAGCTGCTTTCCAGCACCTCATCTCCCAGCCTGTATTGATAGTGAGGGTTGTTCTGACCTAGGTGCAGGACCTTGCACTTAGTCTTGTTGAACCTCATGAGGTTCACCTAGAACCACCTCTCCAGCTTATCCAGGTCCCATCCCTCCAGCCTGTCAACAGCACCACTCAGCTTGGTGTCATCTGCAAACTGGCTGATGGTGCACTTGATCCCTCTGTCAATATCACTGATGACAATATTAAACAATACAGGTCCCAGTACAGACCCCTGAGGGACAAAAAAGCTTTAATAGTCTAATGCATCTGTCTTTTCCTAGAAACAAAAAGGCTTTCTACAACTCTGCACCTGGGGTGTCCTGTTGAGAAAGAGGTTAGAAATGGAGATGTAAATTGAAGTCCCTGAAATATAAGAGAATCCGTGAGTAATAATAATAAAATGATATGACACCTGGGATGTTAGAATCTCCTCTCACAGGTGAAAGATTAACTAATAGGCTGGATGCCTTCTACAGTTAACAGAGGGAGGTACTGCCTTTGCAGATGAGGAAAACTTGTCATCTCTCTGGAGCTATCTGTTCTGTTGGCACATGGAGTGTAGATGCTCAGTGGGCAGCATCCCTGTCTCTGAGGTTCAAGCAGTTATCGTGAGGCAATAACAAAGTTAGGCAGCTAACTTAGGACTGACTTGATTGTACCATCAGCTAGTAGAGAAATATTAGTTCGCACTGACAGCAGCTCCTTTTGACCAGATGGTTAAACAAACTATATGGCCCCCAGCAACAACTTGGTTTGTATAGGTGTTTATGCCTTGTGTGTATATATGCCATTTTAAAAATCCGAACTAAGATCTGATGGAAGTTACAGTTAGGAAAATTATAGCAGTAGCTACAATTTAATATGATAACATTATACTTCAGGATGTAGGGTAAATCTATCCTTCACTGACAGCTCTTCCTGAACTATCTTGAACTAATTTCTCATCCACTGTTATAAAGTCATTTTCTGATGCAATAGTAATTGGTTCCAAGAAGAACTCTTACCATCATCTCTCTGTAGTCTTATGCATTAGGATAAAAGATAAAAGAAAACAAAGATTTCAACCAGTAGTTAACAAACTCTGTATCAATGGGGCCGTGGTGAAATACATTTGTCACAGACGGCAATGAAACTTCAGCATCAAACTTGTGACTGAAAACACTTTATAGGATATGTACATTCAACTAACATGCTTAAAGTGATTTACCACAGACTTCAGCAGAACTGTCCCCTAAGCTACTCAACTGGTATCTCAAATAGTGATAGCACATTCATATGACATACATACAACTACATGATTATATATAAAGCATGAATTAGTGCTACACTGTTTGAGGACCTTCTCCAACATTAAAGCAACAACAGCTTTCTCCAGTTGTACTTCCGTTATCCTGAACAGATTTCTAATTCAGAGATGGGTAGCTTTCCTGGCTCCAGGAGATGCATGCTGAACATTTCACACAGCCGAGTGCCACAAAGCCATAAATACCACATAACCACAGAGATGAAACATGATGTAAGGCAGGAGCTCTTCACAAACAGGAAATAACTACACATCCACAGGGATCCTCGCATTCAAATTATAGAACAGCAACAACGTAGACATCGATGATGGAGCAAGCCAGCCATGCCAGCCCAAAGAATCCGTGCTTGCTCCCTTCTCATAGGCAAGGCAGTCCCCTGTACCTACTTCCCAGACAGCTTTAGAGACCTAACCAAAGGTTTCTGTGTTGCTCAAAAGCCATATCTTGGTCACTGAATTTTCTTTCTTTTTCTTCTTCTTTTTTTTCCCCTCGTTCTTAATGCAGAAAGTTCTATTGAGTATGCAGTCATACTTCCTTGTAACTTGACAGAGTATCAGCAGTCACAGTATTACTAATGATCTGCCCCAAGGTGTGATGGTTCACCCATTTTTATAGTCTGAGGGTCTCTATTAGCACCAGGATGTAACAATGATTAGGAGATCAAAGCCAAACACTGTAAAAGAAATTTCCTCTCTTGTACTGCCATAGGTAACAGGTGTGGAATTATCATGCACATTTTTTGTCATCCTGATGCTTTCCCCCTGTAAATAATTATATCTTCTGTTCACTTATTCACATTTTAAAAATTCATTGATTTATTTAGTATCTTCGAATATATTTGCATGTGCTGTGCCCTCTCATCAGCTCAAATGCTAATAAAAATTCTGTTTAGCATTTGCAATAATAATCATATTTTCAGTCTTCCATCTTTATTGTAAAGCCTGCTTTGTCTACCAGATTATACATACAATTCTCCTCTAGGTTCACTATTAAGTAACTATGGTATGATGAAAACAATGTTTATGAAAATGTAATTTACACTCCTTGTGTTAGGGAAAGCCAGTCACACTAAGCAATATGCATTTTAGGGGATTTATTAGATATCAGGAATGTTATTCATGGCTGAGAACTCCCCACTGATGAGGTGTGAAATATTATTTTGTATTATTTGAGGAATGCTGATGCCTAGGACTGGGATCTCATTTCTGCTGTATCTATCATTTAAATTACAGTGAAGGAAGAAAGGAAGAGATGGTTGGTGTGGAAGAATGGTACAAGGCAGTGAGTGGTCTATTATGATAATGTCAATGATTTGGCTTGACTGTGATGTTTTCTGTGGAAAAGTGGTAGACATTAATGTATTTTATTTATCTGCTACATGTAATGAGATTGGCAGCACATTTTTTGTGTTGAACAGCAATGTTTCTTTCAATCAAAGGAGTCTCCATTTCAGTTAGACCTGCCAATGTACTCTGAATTTAACACTTGTGTGGTGAACTGGTTACACAGACAGCAAAAATTATGAAACTGAGCTGAAAATTCCTCTTCTTTTCATATTAATTGTATATTTCTATGTAATAATGTAGAGGATTGGAAGGTGCTCTGCTGTCTGACCTTGAACTGGTAATAAGTGCTGGGAGTCTTGTTACCAAGTTTTGTCGTTTTCTGGCCCGTGGAAATGTGTCTCCTTTATAGGTACTTCTTATAGAAAATCTAGATAGGTTTTGGCCGTTCAGGATATCTGTATGGTGGGTGTGATGTTTGGAAATTTCAGTGATGTTTGAAATCAAAAGCATAAATATTTCACATGGATAGTATATTGCTAAAGCTGAAATTATAAAAACAATTACCACCAACATGAAATAAGTTTTTATTCTTTACCTCCTAGATTATTTTCAGGGTATGGGAAAGGGTGAAGAGATTTACTTTCCAGATATAAAGTAAACCTGTTTCTAAGATAAAGATTGTTCTTACTTTCTCTAAAATGAGACAAAGGAAACTGAAGAATGCAAAAAAAGAAATAGGAAGCTAATAGATCATTGCCAGAGTCAGAGGAGTTTCTAAAAGGGTGTACAAAAAAGTCTAAATATGTGATTTATGTGTTATCTTGAAATTTATGATGTGCCTACATCCACCCAGATGCTCAGGGAAATGTAATACTTGTATGCTTCTCTTCAGAATTGATATTGATTAAAATTACCAAGCTTGTTTTGAGAAATGCAGCCACTAATACTGGCTAAAACAAGCAAGATGTGCCCATTGGTCTTCATGGAAATGGCAACAATTCCCACCTCTGTGATCAGCTTCTTGAACATTTAGAGGGCCTCTATTTGTTCCCTTTCCTACCCTAACAGATGCCCTTCACATCTTCTGCCAAATAGAATCCCAGCTCCATCTCCTCACTTATCTCCACATTCTCAGTACTCTGGTATACTGTGTTTGCATGGGAAGGTTTTGGTAGCAGTTCTGCAAAAAGCTGCTAGAAGCTTCCCTTGTGTATGATAATGTCAATGCCAGCTGGCTCCAAGACAGACCCACCACTGGTCAAGGCCAAGTCAATCAATGATGGTGATATCACCTCTGGGATAACATATTTAAGAAGAGGAAAAAAAATGCTGCAGAAGAAGCAGCAGTCAGAGAGAAGTGTGAGAATATGTGAGAAATAACTGCAGACACCAAGGTCTGTGAAGAACAGGGTGAGGAGGTGCTTCAGGCACTGTATCAGAGATTGCCCTGTAGCCTGTGGTGAAGAACAGGGTGACCAGGCTGTCCCCCTGCAGTCCATGGAGGTCCACACTGGAACAGATATCCTCCTGCATCCCACAGGGGACCAACTCCACACCAGAGCACATGGATGCACCCAAAGAAGGCTGGTACCGCATGGGAAGCCTGCACTGGAGAAGGTTCTTGGCAGGATCTATAGCCAGATTGTTGCTCTAAAATGGGTATTTATTTAGCGATTCCATATAAACTGTGTAGATAGAGAAGAGACCACTCTGAAGCAAGTTTGCTAGCAGGACTTGTGACCCTATGAGGGACCCATGCTGGAGCAGGCTGTTCTTGAAGGACTATATCCCATGGAAAGGATCCAAGCTGGAGTAGTTCATGAAGAACTACAGTCCGTGGAAAGGACTTACATCGGATAAGCTCATGGAATACTGTGTCCCATGGGAAAGATATCACACTAGAGCAGGGGAAGAATGTAAAAAGTCTTCTGTCTGAGGAAGAAGCATCAGCAGAAACTACATATGATGAAGTGAACACAACTCCCATTCCCCATTGCCCTGTGCCACCTGTGAGTAAGGAGGCAGAGAAAATTTGGAGTATAGCTCAGGCCAGGAAGAAGGAAGAGGTGAGGGCGAAGGTGTTTTAAGATTTAGTTTTTATTTGCTCATTATCTTAGTCTGATTTGATTGGCAATAAATTAAACTAATTTCCCCAAGTGTGTTTTTCCCATGATAGTAATTGTTGTCGATTGAGGGGCTTTGGAGGGCACCTGGCATCAAGACAGGGTCAATCCACCACATCTGGTTGTCTTCCACTACTCTCCCTCCATTGTTATGTGAACACACTTTCCTCAACCCTAAACCCGGTAGAAGTATAGATAGCAAGAAAAGTGAGCTAACAGGAAGGCATGAGGTAGTATAAAGCAAAGCATAGATGATACAACTTCTGACCACTCAAATAACACTAACTCTGACTCCCTTCCACCTACTCATCAACAAAATGAGGTTAGTCAGTATGCAAGAACCTGGGTTGATGATTCCTAGTTCCCACCACCTGAATCTCACGTAGGAATTTGCACGGCTTGCAGGGTATGAAGTGTCACATGCCCTTGGGCAGAAGAGGGGGATGGTTTTTCACAAATCAGAGTGAATTTTTGGAACTCAGTCAAATGTCTACTTTTCCTGAAACAGAGAGAAAAGACATTTAAAACAGAAATTTATTCTGCAAGGGATAGCAGTCAGTGCTGAAAGCCTTCATTCAGGCCCACATGTGGGAATGCAACAGTTCTGAGGTATTACCATGTAAAATGAACAGAAGAAAGCAAATTAAGGATGTTTTTACTCTAATTTATGACCCATACCTAGCTTCAGAGGCCTTGATTCAACCTAAATTCCACCTAAGCCTTGGTACCTCTGGTTGCCTCTAGCTGTTCAGAGGCAGCCAGCCAATAGGAAATGCTAGATTCAGAGATTTAAGTGGAATGTAAGCAGGGGGGAAATCAATAAAAGTATGGGTTTCATAGATTTGTTTTTCTTGAGCATTTAGAAGAATATTTCTTAAGTTTTCTCTATGGCCAACTCAAAAATATTTTCAGTCATTTTCATTTATTATGTAAGTCAAAAAATACCAGTGATATTAATGACAAAGCCATATACTTTATTTGCATGTGTTTTGAAATAGAGTATCTTCAAGTAAAAGGAAGGAAAGGGTTAGATTGTTTCTGATTTAGCTTCTAATTACTTTTTAATGTGTAATAGAAGTTACCAGGTGATTTTTATGAATTTACAACCAGGTTGCTGAAAATCCCTGGTCAACATTAAATAATTAAAAGCCATTTGCAATGTACACAATTGCAAGGTATCTTGGCTCTGGGAGTCTACTGAATGCTCAGTTTCAGATTGTCCAGTTTATTGTAGTTTTGAATATTTTAAAAAATAGTCTCCCCTCTAGTAACACCCTGATTCCATGACTACTCCAATTTAATGGAAAGTACAGCTGTGAGGGATTTGCAGATGACATTTCAACTGCAGATTTTGTTAAGTCAAACATCAAAAAGCTTTGGGAATTCATTCAGATGTCATTAAAGACTTCAGAAGATAGGAAAAAAAACCCAAAACCAACAGAATTTATCTAATGTTTCTCTAAAATGAGTATTCATTTAGTAATTGCATATAAACTAATAACAGTTAGAAGTACATCAAATTGTTCATACTCCAAATCGTCTTTTGTTTTTTAAATAATAAAAAATTTGGGGTTTGATCCTAAATAATTTTTTTGTCTAAGAACAACAACAAAAAGTCATTGTTCACCCAACCCTGTTTTCAGGAGGAAGAGATAGCACAGCCATATCATCAAGAAATCTAATGAGTACAAAAGGTGCTGCTTAAAATATGGTAAAATATTATTAAAATAGCAATATAGCTAAAATGTAATTATCCAGATGAACTAACATCTGAATTTGGAGCAGTCTGTGAGCATTGAGCAATGCCTGAGGAATAAAATTCCAAAATAATTTTAAAAGCTTTCAGCTCTCAGTTACAAAAGCATGTTTGAGAAGAGGGTGATTCAGAGGAGAAAATAATAAAAGGTCACATTTCTCTGAAGCCTCAGACTTTGTGTTTAACAACAGCTGAGTCCACAAAGATGTTAATCTTTCATTTCAGGATATCACAATAGTAGAGTGAAAGTAAAAATGTAGGAAATGGTTTATCTAGAATTGGGATTATTTTGTAAATCAAAGGGGATAATTTCGTTAATAATTGTCTATGTATTGTAATTACCTAAGTTCAAACAGTTGGACAAGGATTTATAAACAGTTACATGGATACTCCACTTAGGGCTGGAAAGTCACTATGACACTCTTTTCCCAGGCATCCATAGAGGGATGGATGTCCACAGTGTGTCTGGGAAAAGCTTGCTTGACTAGTGTGTCACCACAGGCCATGAAGAGGAAACACAGATGCTGAACCCCCTGAATGTAGTACTGACTCTCATCTGAACCCCCTGAATGTAGTACTGACTCTCCTAGGAGGGATTGGATCATGACTTGGTGGGAGCATGCTCTAGTCCCAGTGGAATAATATAGGACACCTTTTTAAATTTTTTTTTTCCCTAAAAATTACAACCCTAAATAATGATAAATTAATCACATGAAGGAGGTCACTGGTAAAAACTTGAAGCAAAGATATTAATCTTAGAGTGACTGGAGGATTTCAGCTTTGTGAGAAGATTGGAAATTTTGGTGTCATTGCTATATGAATCTCAGTATGGGCCATATATGACTCTGGACTTTAGTCCAGACTATTTTTAATCCATGGTCCCTATCTTCCTGCATTTTATTTATTTTAGAAAAGCTTATTTGACCATTCACTCTGTCACGGTGGTCTTTCAGAGGCTTGCAGTATACAACTGACTCAGAGGTAGGTGAACAGGAAGATGGGTAGCAAAACTGGCCAGACAACAGATTTCAGGATAGTATTTACTGTATACAGATGAATGCCTTCTTCTGAGTAGTCATTCCTACCAGTAATCATTTGCAAGTTACCCAATCAGTCTCAAGTGGATACATGAAGCACTACTACACTGTGGATTGACAACTGTATATCCAAAAGGAATTCAGAAGAGATGTTTATCTAGTGTATTTTGTCATAGGCAGCTTTTTGGAGACCAGTGGGCCACCCAGAGCACTTTAAAAAGAAACCAGAACTGCAAAGACAAGTCAAGTGTTCTGTAATGTTGAATGAGTCTTGATGCTTGATATAACACAAAGAATTGAAAAATCCCTGTGTTAAAACCAGAATTATCTTTCTTTCTCTTAGGTACGACAAAATTTTGTAGCTATAAAGACCAGTCTCCTTGGATTGTGAGGCATCATGACATGCATCTCTTCTCATTCACATGAAGAACAAACCAAATATTTGCCATCCTCTTTTGGTGAGCTTGTCAGTAAGATCAATTACTGGAATACAGTCACATTTCGGTGTAATTTCCAATGCTAATTTTTAATGTGAAATAGTAAACTTGCTGATGAGCAATTTTTCCTTCCAAAGAGGTTTAATTATTTAGCCTCACTATTCTCTTTGATTGATGCATGTTCCTTTTATTGGTTACCGTGACAATGAAGAAATTCAGGATAGGATATGAATAAAAACTCTCATTTCCCTCAGGTATATAACTTTTCTCTAAGTTTTCTTTGAAGTTGCTGAAGCAGCAGCAGGAGTCTGCTGAACTACTTAAGCCAATTGTAGAAGTATTTTATTAATAACTATAATTTCATTGAATTGTGGGGAATATCTGGTAAATTGACATGCAAGTCTCTGTCCTTCCAGAGCTGTTCTAAACTGTCTGTGTTGATCATGAATTTTTTCCCCATAAAATTTAAAATAGGCAGCGTAACAGATAAACTGTTGCTGTTGTGTTAGCTGGTGAAAAATTGGGGTGAGCAAGACTAAGATGATTCTTTCTGTTCAGGATGGCCTCCGGTTTCAGAGGCTTCTCTCTTGACTCCAGATCCAACTTTCCTTTGAGCGAAACACTTCAGTGTGTTTGATGTGCTATGAGCATTTTAGAAACTTGAGATGTTCTGTTATATTGTAATGCAGGAGTTTCCTCTCTTACAGAGTATACAGAGTGCCAAGTCTTATATCTGGCATTATGAAGCACAATTGATGTCTCCTCTGGTTGACTTGGTGGGAAATGAGTCACAGACACTTTCAGATGTTCAGTGAAGCAAACAAAAAACAAGTAAAAACTTGTTAAATGAAAGTGACAACTTTCAGTTTTTATCATTCTGGTATTGCATTATCAGGTCATACAAGATTTCTATCCATAGTATTACCAGGAGCAATAACACTTGGAAGATTCTTCTAATCATGATGTCTGTACCATTTACATTTATTGGCATCACAGCTTTAGTTCCACCCTTTCTATTTCTGAGCAGGACATGTCATATTTCATGTAATGCCGCATGTAGGAAGTGTTCAGCTGAGATTTTAAAACCTAAATCCAACCATCTCAACATGATAGGATGAGGTAATAGCTTCCTCAACTTTAGCTTTCGTCATTAAAGGGAGATAATAGGTTTCTTTTCACATGATACTGGCTGTATTCAGTTTATCCTGAAACTTTTTGCAGTGTCACACTTTTGAGCCGTGAAATGCCAAATGTGAAGGTGAATATGGCAGCTCAGTAAAAGCTGGTAATTACTGTTAGTTTAGCTGTAGAAATGTCTGTATTATGCTCAGTCCTGAATGGATTCATTTCTAAAGCACATTGGGAACATTAAAGCAGATGATTCTCTTATTCTGCAAAATAGACCTTTTGCTTGTTTGAGACCTTGGGCCATAAATTGCAATTTATCCAAGGATATCGCAGGGCAGAGTGATAGATGCTGGCTCATATCTGAAGAGTTGTGCAAGCAATGAACTACACAGAAAAATCCATTCACTTTGCCCTGTCACTTTGTGTTGTTACATGCCAAGAGACTATTGCCAATCCAATAAAGTAAAATAATCTGTATTGTGTTCAGTTTTGGACACTGTAATATAATAAAGACATTGAGGTGCTGGAGTGGGTCCAGAGAAGGGCAGTGAAGCTGGTGAGTAGTCTGTAGAACATATCTTATGAGGAGCAGCTGAGGGAACATGGATTCTTTAGTCTGGAGGAGACTGAGGGGAGACCCTATTGCTCTCTACAACTACTTGACAGGAGGTTGTAGAAAAGTGTGTGTTGGTCTCTTCTCACAAGTAACTAGTGATAGGATGGGAGGAAGTTGGTTTAAGTTGTGCCAGGGGAGATTTAGATTGGATGTTAGGAAAAATTTCTATACTGAAAGAGTGGTGAGGCATTGGAACAGGCTGCCCAGGGAGGTGGTGGAGTCGCCATCCCTGGAGGAGTTCAAAAAACATGTAGACATGGCACTTCAGGACATGGTTTAGTGGTCATGATAATGTTGGGTAGATGGCTGGACTTGATGATCTTAGAGGTCTTTTCCAAAATTAATGGTCCTATGATTCTGAGTCTGTTGTTCAAAAAATATGGATTCATTGCCCGATGAGCAGGAAGTCCAATTCCCACACACTCAGGAGAGACATTGCTTATTTGTTTCAGAGTTGCACAAGACTGAGTTCTCAGTGGTTTTCCACAAATCAAGCACACCAAAGGAGATCATCTGTGCTACATTTATGCACAAAACTTACAAAGTTAATGATTTCAAACTCCACCCTCTTTATGATGATTTGTTAGTAACTTAATTGCAGTTATAATACTGCTGACTCCATACTTCGCTTCTATACATGCTCAGGGGAAGGGTCTTCAACAGAGCAAGGGTCTTTTTGACCTATGGACATGATTTTTAATATTATAATGAAGCCAGTTCACTTAAGGATAACACTGACTGTTTAGCTGACAGTACAAAAGTACATAAAAACAATATAATCTCTAAGTCAATTTGGTTTATATATTTTCCAGGATATTTCTTCTTCAAGGGTGGCCAATTCCTGATTAAAAGCTCCAAAACTAATTATGTTGACAACTTCAAGGATAGTCGCCTTGTGATAATAGTTATCAAAAGGCCTAACTACATTCAGAAGCAATGTTTCAAAAATCCATAGCTCCTTCTTTGTTTGCCTCCCTGTTTGCCTGGGCAGATAACAACATTGCTTGTCAAAACTGAAAAAAAATCAGTTGAGATGTTGTTTCTTGATTAATTTCTGCTTCTGACAAAAATCTATTTTGTTTTGTCAAAATTTCCTGTTTAGACATTTTCACAAGCAATATTTTTATTTTTTCTGTTTCAAATTACTTTTTCTCTCAAATACATAATTACTTATGGAACAAAAATACTTTTTCAAAAGCTCGAGTAAAATTAATTATTTAGATATTATAAAAAGAAAAAAAACCAATCAATAACACAGACTGGAGGAAGGGGTTAAGCTGCTAGGATTGCACTCTTTTTGAGATATTTGCTTTCCTTTTGTGTGCTGAAAAAAGCTCTTCCCACTTCTGCTTATTTGGAAATGAACTCAGATGAACAAAAGTGCAGAGAACATCTCAATAACTGGAATTTGCAAACAGTTTGTACTGCAAGAAATGTTGCTCTTAATGCGCTAAAAATGTCATCTGGGTCCTACTGTGTTGCTTTCATTTCTTTATGTGTCAGAACTCAGCCAGTTTCTAAGATGCTGACAGATTACTTGGTAAGACTAATATATAATGAAGCTTATTAAAAGCGTGTCTTTGCCACCAGATTGAGTTCTAATGCTGTATTTAAAGCATCCAGCCTCTTTTTATAGGTGATGGTGAGATAGATGATTTTGTACAGTTGCTACTGGAATTTTATAATGAAGGCTATTGAAGTGCCCAGCAGAGCTACAGAAGTGTTGTTTTTCCTTCTGAGACAATAGATGTCTGCAGTGTGGTTGAAGTATTCTGCACCCAGACCCATCACACAGTGCCAGTTTTTTGCCATTCACTCCTATTTCACAGACTGGAAGAAAAAACTAAGAACTGGATTTCCCACAGAGAAGAAAGATGACTTAATTATGTCACATGCTCCTGTGTGGACAACTCTCCCCGCTGTCATCTCTCAACAAAACACTTTTCAGGAGGAAGATATAGTCTAAGTGGCATTCTTTATTCTCTTTAGATGTCACACAAAAATGAAGTCAGATATAGGACTGTAAAGAAAAAAACCTGGTTTTAGGAAAAAAAATCGATTCAACTGAACAATCCTTTAAGGATTCAGTTCCCAAAAAACAGATGTAGTGAGTCTAATTCCGAACCTCAGTTTCTTCAGGAAGCTTATTTCTTAAGATGTTTTCTGACGAAACAGTATTAGAACAGTATTAAATTAACTATAGTTTTTCTGTATTCCAGCTTTTCCAGAAAAATCTAACCACAAATTCTACAGTCATACTTAATCTCTAAAAGCAAAAAATGCTATCAGGTCATTCCAGGTTAACAAGTTCTCTAGATGTTTAAGCATAGGGCCCTTAATTGTTCCCAAATTACAGTAGTTCTTGCTTCTTTCTATGTAACAGCAGAGAAAGAGCTTGGTACTAATTATCAAATCTCTGTCTAAATCCATGGAGGGATAGATGCCTGCAATAGGCAGTCTGAAAATGGCTCAGTTCTCCTTTTTTCCACTTCTTTTTTGCTAAATCTGTGGGATAGAGAGCTCAGCTCATGAGGAATGTGGTGGGACATCTGAAGAAACCGTTGGCCTGAACTGCTAATTACTACTCCTCAGACAAATGTGGTTTGCTGACCAAGTTTGTACTGAAGCAGACTAAAAATGCTCATCCAATCATCTATCACATCTCAGCTCCTGGGGTTGTCACCTCCATCTGCAGGATGGTAGTCACTGATAGCTCTCCATTGTTGATATCTGAATCAAGGTATAAGCACCTTTATGGACAAGGGCCTGGAGGAATGTATTTTGCTGACTATTTTGATTACACAAACTAGTGACAAAATAGGATTCTTTGGTCAGCAGTGACCCAGTGTCAGTGATGACTTTGTGCCTTAGTATCAGTAGTGTTCAGGGCCTGTAATTTGCAGTTTTGTACACTTTCACCTAAGGTGCTGTAACAGTGGGTTTCCAGGATCTCTGGCACTTTTCCCTTGCTTTTTTCATGTTAAAATTCACATGCTATTGCCCTCACAACCTTGTACCTGCCAAACCCTGGTGTTGGTATTATGACAGGTTTTCATGGGAAGCTACTGCCTCTAGCATAAGAAACACATCACTTCACTTCTTGTTTTGCAGAATTTAGTTTACAAAAAAGAAAGCGAGAAAAGCAGCACAGTAGATAATAGCCAGTTAAATACTTGACAAATACTAGTCAGGACTACACGTGCAGAGTCTTAAGAGACAATAAATGTGCAACATCTTGCCTAATTAGCATGCTCCAGTACTAATAGCTTCACAAGCAAAAACAAGGAATAGGAAGCTTGAACAGTTCCTGGTTAAAAGTGCATAATACTAGGGGATAAGTATGATGAAAGTTGTCAGCATTGGTATCAACACCATCATCATTTTTGTTGTTGCTTCTTCTATTGACAACCTTTGCCAGAGGACACTTATCCTGGACACCCATCACTGTTCCTCCTGCCTGGCCACTGGAGAGTTTCCCCTTTCCCATTCCCTTTCCCATTCCCTTTCCTGTTCCCTTCTCTCTCACTCTTGCTATCTGTCCTTTATTTCCCTCAAGCATAAATTTTATCATTGGTGTTGATGCATATCATCTGGCTATGGGCCCTGCTCATACATCTTCATGTGTGTGAACCTGTCTTACCCTCCCTTGTGCAAAAACACCCATGCAATAAATCATGGGCGTGTCAGCACGATACCAGAGTGTATAAGCTTAGAGTCTATGGCTGAAAAATAACAAGCTTCTATTTCACTTACAAAACACCATGATTTTTCTGTGTTAGAATATTGAACATTTTACTATGCTACAGACCATGCTGATCTCCAGTCTGTAAATCAAAGCCAACCTGAGAGAACCAAATTCACCTAGTGTAGTAAGATATATGGTTAAAGTTCAGCACTTGATCATTTATAAGCTTCATTTTACAAGACTTTTATTAAAATAGCTCTGCTATATCTTTGCTATTTTTGCCATGCTTTCAGCTATATCTCTTTTGTTAATTCAAGAAATTCCCAGGATGCTTTTTAAAATAATTGTAATGATTAACCTCTATCTTCTCAAGGTTACAGTCTTTTATTATACAACCCTTTACATTGTGAACTCTGATCAAAACCACCTACTTAAGAATGTATTTTACAGTTTCTGTAACTCAAATTTCATTGGGTTTAGAAAAGTTGCAACTGTTTTAAAACAGGAGGTTTGGGAAGCAGTATTAAGGAGTGTTGATGCTTTGAACACAGACATTTTGCTGAGTTTTGTGCATTTCACTTTTGAATGAAGTGATAATGATTAGAAAAGTATCAATATGATCCTGCTCCAGCTGTAGTGTGCATTACAATAGTAGATTACTACTCAGGTATTTACTTCAGAAATTTTTCTAAGTACTCATTGCACTGATACATGGCATGACCAAAGTTCTAAATGCTACCTTCTTATTGTGACCTCCTTTCCCACCCTAGTCTTTACCACAGATCACCACAGGATCACCATTGTCCTTTTTTTTTTTTTTTATTTGATAAAAAAAGAGGTTAGGAATGGGGCTAGACACGTTCTGATCCTGATACATGAAAGCTTTACACTAGTTTTTCCTTAGCTTAAAAATCTTTCTGAAATATAAGAATAGGGCTTTGCTACCACAGCAGAACTGAAAACTCATCTTAAATTTGGAAGTTATTTCTAATTCTTTACTCATTCTTTCCCATCTTTCTATAGATATTTTCACTAGTCATTTCCACCTCTAACTAGCAGGATCCTAATGTGGAAAAATAATGCCCATGATGATACACAGGCATTTTTTATGCCATCAATCTCAAAACATAATGTGGCTCCACTCTCAATTGTTCTGCTGCCACTTTGATGCTTAAAAAGTGTGAGGCACTTTGGTGCAGCTCTAGGAAAGTGTCTTCAATTCTTTTTATCGGGATCATTCTTCAATAATAGGCTATTTCTTGTCCTTTGAAATATATATCCTAAAAGTATAGAAAATGATAGACAGAAAGAAGGCCCTCATTTGCTTTATGTTTCATTTTGTGCTTTTTTTTTTTTTTTTTTTTTTTAATGGGAAAAGTTTGTGACATCTAACAGGCCCATTACACTACAACAGAGGACAGCATGACATATTTCCTTTATCTTAACAAATCCAGAGGTATAGTCATTGCTGCCCCTGGCAGCAAATTGTCTGAGGTACTTGATGCTTTGCAGAAAGTCTGGAAGAAATCCTCTTTGGCAGTTCCAAAGTGAGTCATGTATTCTTTACAAGATATCATTTCTCCATTTGCTTCATGTTACACATCAGAATAGAACATTTCTGAGTGATCGTAAATGCATTGTGAACAAGTATAGATACCTTTTATGGTAATACAGCAAGAATCTGCACTGCACCTCTTAGATTTGACTTTTGTCTCCTTGGTATCTGTTTCACATTGGTGGCTTGCTATTAATCTCAGCAACCTACAATGTCAGTGAAAGTTAAGGTATGTCCTCTGTGTGTAACTATGCTAAGGGAGCTCTACCATCTACAAGAGGTAGCTGGAGGCCATATGGGGTATGTCTTGCATCCCTGGCTATAATGGGAACACAGACAGTTCACTGGTGATGCCTTCATGCAGATGCCTAAATTTAGAGATATCTTGAGCTGAAGTTGGTTTCACAGGTTATTTCTTATGGTGCTATGAGGCACTAAAGCACCTGATAAGGGTGGACAGCAGAATCAATTAAATAGATTTTTTTTTTTTGTTTGTTTCAGCAGACTTTTTTCTCTCTCAGCTCTTGTTTCATACTGAGATTGTAACTTCTGTGGAGTAGGAACAACTTTATTTTGTAAATGAACAGTTCCGGTACTAAGTCCCTGTCTAGGGATCCAAGTGTGATAATACATTATATTCTGTACAATGAAATAACGCCCTTCAGTCAACAGAACATAATGACTAGAACAGACGCTAGGGTGCCTGGATGAATAAAAACCCTGGGTTGCTCTCATGTTTTTTTATGCAATCTCCAGCAAAGTATATATTAAGAGAATTGATAGCAGACATCGCTAACTGAAAGTAAATCATGGAAGTATTCACAGAAAATATTTTTAATCCCATTTTATGAAGGAGGAAAGTAAAGCATACAACATTGGGGTTTTTATGCAAACTCACTCACCAATGGAGACTATAACAGAATTGAGAACTGAGTTAAAGCCTCTTTCCCATAACAACTTGAAGGTTTTTTTCCCCATTTGTATTTTATTCATCATTTGTCCGTCTGTTGACGAACACCTATTTGACAAAAGTCATATTGACTACAGAGCCTCAAAAAAATTTCAAGAATATAAACCAGTACAGAAGTAATTTCTCCACCAAAACACGAATAAATTAGGGTCTTCACATGACCCCCTTTGGGTCCCTGTAACCACAACTGCAGATACCTCTCCCTGTAAAAACCTGAGCAACAGCCCAGAAAAATGATTTGTTTGCACCACAAATCTTGCAGATAGATGAAAGGAATGGAAATTACTGAAACAAAGCAAGAAGACCAACTCAGAAAATATGGTAATAGAGCTTATAAAGTTCAAAGTGTAATTCTTCGAGTTTCTGGCAAAGAGAACAATGTATTAAATGCAGCATGTAATAGTCGTTTGGACCCTGTGGATCTTAGATCAGTCCCAGTGGCACAATAAGAATAGTTATTTCTAAGACCACATTCTTGTCATGAATTTTATAACCAGAAAATGCATCTCTGAATTAACAATTAAGACCTGGTGATTCTGGTATCAGCAAGAATATGCAAAGAACAGGTCTTTACATATCCCAAGACATGGAGTTTCATTCTAAAATTCCTACAGCTAGCTCATAATGTGTTTTCAAGTTTCAGTATATATTGAATAAAGCATACAAATCAGTCATAGAGACTTGATCATTGAATTGATCATATTGATATTCAACCATTATTTATCATGCTCAGTGACCAAAATTGCTTGCAATTTTTAGTATGAATTTTCTTTTTTTTTCTTTTTCTTTTTCCATCATTACAGCTTTCTCTTATTTTCTTTCTATCGATATAAGAGCCTTCAATCTTACAAACTAATGTAGATAGCTATGGAATTTGGTTAGAAAGTCTAACTCCTCCACGGATAAGCAACATCTCAAGCATGTTAGAAGGCAGGTTCCCAAATATCAGACAAGACTTACAGCTTATTTATGAGTGCTTTTCAATTTTTTTTTTATATTATCCATGGCATTTGGGAACCAAACCCAGATATGGTTTTCCAGGAATTATGTAAGTAGCTTTATCTATCCACTTCATAGAGAAGGGAACTTAGGAATATTTTACTTCTTCCCCCACCCCCCACCAAATAGTGTGGTGTCCCCTATCTAGACAGATGTATTATATTAGTCCAGCCTCCCTTCAACTGATGACTATTATTTATTTATTCAAATTATTCAGCTTGTGGGCCATCAAAAGCAAGACCGTTCCAGCTAGCTTTGTGAATGAAAAAGATGTAAATAACTTCCAAACAGACTTCTGCATGGAATTATACTATTGTCACTTTGATGTTCCCTTTAACTTTGTATCCTTGTCCCTTTTGTAGTTTATGAATCAGTTGTGAATCAAAAAGAGAATCCTGAAATGATGCATCAGCAACGTCAGATCAAAGCTCTAACAAATCTATAGGAAAACAAGAAAAAATCCTGTAAAAACAAATCCTTCTTTTGTTTCAGTATAGCCAATTTAGTCCTTTTGTTTTGTTTTGTTTTGGTTTGGATTGTTTTTTTGTTCTGTCACTGAATAAATAAAGAATTTGCTGTGTCAAAATCTTACAGCCTACTGACACAATTTTTAACCCCAAAATAATGTCTGAGATTAGTTATTTTCATGATTTCTGAGCTTGATGTGATCTCTAACCTGAATTATACACATTTCAATTATAACCCTCTAAAACTTGCAGCTTTAGAGATTTGGGGTTCTGGTTCAGTCTGATCTCTAGCAACAATGTAATTTCAATGTAACATTAGGTTGAGGTGAAATTTACTCCAGTGTTTAATAGATTGTAAATGCTATGCATTGTGTCATATACTCCACTGCAATATTATCCCTTAGACAGATAAAACAATAGGATTTAATTTCCCTCCAAAGTGTCATGGTGGAAACAAAGATAAGAATTAGGGAAGATTAGTGCCAAGAATGAAACAAGACTAGGGATTATTAATTAGTGCTTTTTATAGCCCTGTTTCATGATGCTTTCTAGAGATGATGGGAGATGATCTCCAAGTGTCAGAATTAATAGTCATAACATGCTCTGGCAGAAAGAAAATACTACAAAAAATCACTTGGGGCACTATAGTGCAATAACAGGTGATTGCAATGCCATATAGGGTAGACATGTTTGAACAGAGTTACCTTGCATTAGTGTGAGTAGTGGACATGAAGATCTATAAATGATTCTAAGGAAGTCTAACTTCAGGCTCCTGAATTTGGTCTGAAAGTCTTCTTCCAAATGTGATTAGGCTCAGCTTTTATTTTCTAAAATGCACAGGTACAATCTGAGGTGCCTCAGATGAGTTGCCTCAGAATGAGTTGGTTCTTCCTTTTTCTTTGGATTATTTTTTATTTTTTAGTGAATCTGAAGCTGTCTTGTCTCTACTCAAATTACCTCCTCAGTCTGAATTTTCCATCACTAGAACTCACGTATGTCTATGAATATGAACTCAGAAGATTAGGAAGTAAAACCTGTCTTTAATATGCTGAATTGAGTGGAATAAAGGATTTTATCAAAAATTTTATTTCTGATTCATCTTCGTACATCTTGTCAGGGCGCTTTTTCTCTGAATGAGTCCCACAGGGTCTTGCTCCTCCAGCCACCTGTCACAATCTTTTCTAGGGTCTATAAAACAAATGGCCGAGCTCAATGCCTCTTGTCACCGTAGTTCATCCTGTGTCCCCTGTTGTGTGTCCTCTCTGCCCTATTATGATTTTCTTCACAGAAGATACAAAGTAAGCAAATAGTCGCTTTATGAGAAAGCCGGGCCACAGAAAGCACATGATCATGAGGATCTTTTCTGAAAAAATTACACTTTCATGTAGGCTTCTAGGATTAGGTGTGAAAATCATCAACCTTGGAAATAAGGAAAATGCTTTCCCAGCTCTCAGATTAAATGAAAATATCCATTTTAAAACCATTTTTTAATGCAAAGGTGCTTATAAGAAAAACTGTTGTGTGAAGTAAGGGTTGGCTTTCTGTTCTTTATTTTTATGTAGCATGTTTCTGAACCAGCTGCACCCAGTAAGCCATGTGACTCATAATTATGATTAGCCCTCCCAGTAGTCCTATCAGAAATGAAGGTTTATGTAGACAGTGTGTGATAATCATTTATTATTTTTCTCCAGTTCACTTCACTGTGAATTTTTATGGGAAGTATTTAAATAAGTGTTCCACTTGGTGGACATGACTGGCTGAAAAAAGTAAAAAATGGAGGAAGCTCAGAGGGATTTATTAGAACAAAAATTTTAACCATTGTACTGCAAACATATCAGCTTTTTTATAGTCTTGTATAGCATCTTGCCTTTAATCAAGATCAGACTGTGCAAACTGTAACATAGACAGGACTTGATAGGTTATTTGAGCCAATAATACAATACATATACCTAATAACCACATTAATAAAATACACAATTAGCAATCAGTATTTCCTTCCTTGTGTGGGATTGGGTTTCATATCTTCCCCTTTGTCTAATCTTTTGGATTAAAAGGGCTATAAGGGAGATATTTTCTTTCCCTTGATCTATAAAATAGCAGCACAGCCAAACACAACTATTGTTCCCTTCGGGACTTTTCTGTCTTTATTATTTTAGAGTTGGTTGGAAATTTTGGTATAGATTCTTTTTCCATTATTTCCTTTTTATAAAGTTGAGATTTTTATGCACTTTTTTTTTTATTGTAGTCTGTAAAGTTGACAGTTCTGACATTGATCATTTTTATTTTAGATTTTATTTGTGTTAAAGGAAACACAAATGTGCAAAACACTGGCTGGACAGCCAGGCCCATAGCATGGTGGTGAATGGAGTTCAATCCATCTGGTGGCCAGTCACAAGTGGAGTTCCTCAGGGCTCAGCACTGGGACCACTTCTGTTTAACATCTTTATCAATTATCTTGATAAGAAGAGAGAATGCATCTTCAGTAAGCTTGCAGACAACAAGAAGGTGTGGGAGTGCTGATCTGCTTGAGAGTAGGAAGGCTCTTCATAAGGACCTGGACAGGCTGGATTGATGGACTGAGGCCAAGCATATGGGCTTCAACAAGGCCAAGTGCCAGGTCCCACACTTGGGCCACAACAACTCCAGGCAATGCTACAGGCTCATGTATGAGTGGCTGGAAAGAGGCCTGGCAGAAAGGGACCTGGGGGTGCTGATTGGCAAGAGGCTGAACATGAGCCAGCAGTATGCCCAGGTGGCCAAGAAAGCCAATGGTATCCTGGTTTGTATTAGCAATGGTTTGGCCAGCAGGACAAGGGAGGTGATTGTCCCTCTATACTCAGCATTGGTGAGGCCACACCTCAAGAATTGCGTTCAATTTTGGGCATCTCAATATAAGAAAGACATTGTGGTGCTGGAGACAGTCCAGAGAAGAGCAACTAAGCTGATGAAGGGCCTGGAGAACAAGTCATGTGAGTAGCAGCTGAGGGAACTGGGGCTATTCAATCTGAAGAAAAGGAGGCTGAGGGCAGGCCTTGTCACTCTCTACAGGAGGTTGTAAAGAGGTAGGCACTGGTCTCTTCTCACAAGTAACTAGTGATAGAACAAGAGGAAATGGCCTCAAGCTGCACCAGGTTTAAACTGGACACTATGAAAATTTTTCCACTGAAATGTTTGTAAGGCATTGGAACAGGCTGCCCAGGGTGGGGGTGAAGTCACTATCCCTGGATGTATTTAAAAGCCATATAGCTGTGGCATTTGGGAATACTGGTTATTGGTGGACTTGGTAGAGTAGGGTTAATGATTGGACTCGATGATTTTGAAGATTTTTTCCAACCTTGATGATTCTAGGAAAATAATATCCTTATTTTTTTTATCCTATCGTGAGTTTTTAGGGAAGAAGAGAGATATTTATTTCTTTCATACAACTTAAATAAATTGAAGTTTAAGATGAAGGTATTGGAATTCCTCTAGTTTGAAGCAAAAAATATAATTGGGAAAATATTTTCTTTCTCAAACATTAATAATTTCCTAAAAAAAAAATCTTTCACCTTTATCCCATGATCTGCCATCTTTAATAGAAATTAACAGGGATTTGGGATTCTTTCTTCTGCAGATTGAATTTTTTTTTTATTCAAAACCAGATTTAAATAAAAAATTCAAAATTTTATGTGACACAATATTTCAGAAAATCTTTTGGACTTAATCAAAACATTAGTGTTTTGATTTTGTTGCCTTAACACATTTTAAAATGGAAACTTAAAACATGTCTCTAAAAACAGCAAAATGGGATTTGTTAGGACTTCTGAAGCCTTTCATTGCTGGTTTTGATTCTCAAAGTTAATTTCACCAATGCCCACACACAAGAACTGTTGAACTGGTGCATATTCATGCCCACAGGAGGGAGCAGTATGTGTAAAGATGGTTTTCTATGCTTCATGTTTCTCCTATAGTTTCATTCACATCCAATTGGGCAGTTTCTAATTTTATGAACAAAGGCTTTCATAGAAAAAGAATACAAAATTTATGTTTATGCATCTCTATGAACCAAATATTTAAGCATGTACTTACCCTCTTTTGACCTCACAAATACATAAATATGTGATTCAATGCTTTGTTGAATAGGGATACACTTAAATTCCTCAACAGCACATTGCAGAGCTTAGACCTCAAGCTTTTAATGTGGGATGAATGGGTATAAGATGACAGAGCATCAACCATCATCAAAAGCTCAGACTTCTTATTTCATTGCTAACACATGAAAAAATATGATTTAGAAAGGTCTGTATCTGTTTAACTACCTCAATGGTGAGATGATACTGATGTAGCACTATCTATCCTCATCAGCTACAGAGGGCCTGAATCGATTTATAACACACTGCATGGATTCTTTTACAAACCATCAGATCTTTGTCAGGGATTTAAAAACTGGGTCAGTTCCAAAATTAAAAAAAAAAAAAAAAGGAAAGAAAACATTAAAAGGAAAAAGAGGGATTCACTAAGAATAATGTCTAAAAAAGAGTAGGTCATATATTTAGCAACAGATATGTCTTATGCAAATGCCTTTATTCAATTTAACTATGTTTTTGTATTCTTTTTCTATGAAAGCCTTTGTTCATAAAAAAGGAAGATAAGATTTCTTTAAAATAAGGAATACGTATCCACCAAAAATTGCAGTGTGTCAATACTACTGTATGCTGGCCTTACTCCTATACTCTTTCTAGAAACCCAGTACAGGTCACTTAAGCTTATAGGATGGACATTTAATCCAACTTGATATGGACAGTTTCACATTCCTTTTGGATGAAACATGGAGGACAGGAGAGATCTGGAATGTTTCATTAACAATCCTGTTCTTTATTTTCATGCTTAGGCTGTTTTGAAAGTTGTTGGTATTTTTTAATGAAAACCTCTATTTTCCTTGTGTACACAAAAAAAAAAGGCTGCAACAGTTAGGTGAAGGCTCAACCAAAGGGCCTCATCTGCCTCCCTTATCCTACACCATTGGTAATCTGCATTCTCCCAGTGCGATTTAACCTGGAGGTAGTGTAATAGAGACTGGAGGGCTGTCTGTACAGAAGAAAGATTACAGCACCAAGATGCTTCCTATATTTCCAGGAGTTTGGGAAGGTATCTAGCTTAGCCATGGGAAGTTTCTTTTGACACTAGGAGGAGTGATGGATGTGGAGCTTCTATTCAAAATCTGAAAATACTGTGATAATATTTCTATTAGTACCTTACATGAGCAGACAGACACTGCAAAGGTTAGATATTTTAATTTATAAGACCTCCTGAAAGGGTGGGGATCTCTGAGAAAAACAAGCACTGTCTCTCACTAAAGAGAGACAAGAATTTTTTGATGATACTTTTGCCAAAAATGTTGAATGATCAAAAATTACGATCCTTTCCTGTAAGAAGGGTCATTTTAAGTGACCTAATATGTGAAGGAACGCTGGAATAAGAGTTTTGAGTTCTCAGTGTTTCATTTAACGGGTAAGCCTTATGTAGACTACAGACATAGTTGAAAACTCCATCAAATACTAGTGCTTTTTAAATTTTTATGCAATGTTTTGAGCTCAGCTCACCCTTTCTGCTCCTTTTTGTTTCTGTTCATTTCCATTTAATTTTTTCAGGCACGCACTGTCACAGACGTGCCTATGGGATCATCACCATACTGAACCAGCAACTCCCATTCCCAGTTTCTAACCAGAGCAGGACAATACCAGAACATTCAGAGGAAGCTTTAAACAACCTTCACTATAAAAGATGGGATAATCTGGCCCATATTTCCATCATATGCTAACAGCTTTTGGTTGTTTTAAACACTGAATAACAAGATTAAACAGATTTTTTTTCTTCTGCTTATTCTTGTTATCCGAGTATAACTCCAAACTGTTTTTGAAATGTGTGAAATTCATTGTCTCAATAGCTTATTTTGAAAATGAATGCATAATCTGTCCATGAGAAAAATATTTCTCATTCATTCTGAATTTGCTTTGGATGGTATTTATTTCTTTATCATGTCTCTATTCTTATGATCTATTTTGTTGTCAGTGTCTGATTCTTTCCATTAGCAAAGATCATAAAGCTATAAGAACATCTGTAAATCCTGGTAGAGCCCAACACCTGTCTCCAGTAGTGGACAGTATAGAAGAATATGAGATATTTCTGCAGTGTTTACAAGCCTGTAGAAATCTTCACCTCTTGGCAGCCTCTTTTGTGTCTTTTCTGTTTTATTTTTTTCTGGTGCGTTTTT
Organism: Todiramphus chloris collaris; assembly: GCA_025345505.1. Taxonomy (NCBI): domain Eukaryota; kingdom Metazoa; phylum Chordata; class Aves; order Coraciiformes; family Alcedinidae; genus Todiramphus; species Todiramphus chloris. The sequence continues at coordinate 3,213,169 of JANVCC010000152.1, read as the reverse complement.
TTTTTTGGTTGGGTTGGTGTTTGTTGTTATTGTTCTTTTCTTCTTTTCTTTTCTTTTCTTTTCTTTTCTTTTCTTTTCTTTTCTTTT
>JANVCC010000152.1:3034470-3213072 GCA_025345505.1 Todiramphus chloris collaris | reverse complement strand
TCTTTTCTTTTCTTTTCTTTTCTTTTCTTTTCTTTTCTTTTCTTTTCCGTTGTTGTTTTGTTTTGTTTTGTTTTTTTCCTGTGAATTTCCTTCCATGTATTTGGTCAATTCAATTTTAACTCATACACATTTTTACTATGCAGAATATTGAGCTTCAGAAGTTATGTGAAGTATCACATTGTTCTGATATTCCAGATATGACACCTGATAGCTCCATTTAAACCCTTTTAATTCTTGTATTGGAAGAGACAGTAAATAGCGATTGCCTTCTGGCATGCTCCTGGACTCTCAGCATTTTATAGGCCCTGAGGCATATCTCCCTTGGTGCCAAGTCAAGGCTTGTGCAGACCCATAAGGAGGAAGCACTCCTGCCCATGCAGTTAAACACAGCCTTCTGGACTATTCAAGCTCCCATCCAGAATGGCACAGGAGCACCTGAAAACCTGGAGAAAACCAGATACATATATTACTATGTGCTTCCTTAATGCCATTTAGCTTTGCTAAGGCTCAGGGTATATGTGCTTCTTTACAGCACTGTGCACTGCATTCAAAGCTCAATGACGTATCCTCCTAGGGAGGCGTAACACAAAGGTTATGGGTCTCTGAGGAAAGGACAAGCCCTACAATCATTCTTCATGACATTATTCTGGGTGAATTGTTTCGAAAGAAAGAGAAAAAAAATCTATTTCTCTGGACAATTTCTAACCCCCAAATCACCTCTGTTAATTGGAGATGTTTTAGGAAGACAAATGATTTTCCTTTCTAGCAGATCAATAAATGCCATTGTCATTCTGTAAATATGCTAAGAATCTTTCAGCCAATGCATAACTAAAAATAAGTCTGCTTTTTTCTGCTCTAGACACTATGACCTACTGAGCAGCTCCTGACTGACTGATTAGTCAAGTTTGGGATATTTTGTGTCTCACTTTTCCTGTCTGTAAGGTGGTACATCCTCTCTAAAAGACAGTCATTTTCTTCACACATTTCTTATCCTTCACTTCAGTAACATTTAGAGTTTGCAGATGTGATGGAACTCTCCAGTAAGTGGATTGTTGAACCTGACATGCTGACAAGCTTTTAAATTCAACATTTAACTTTTTTTATGTTCTACCTCATAATAAAAATTGAATATTGATGTCAGCATAGCAATAGGGAAGAAAATGCAAAGGAAACAAAAATACCTACTTCAAGTAGAGAGAAATTTTTCAGGATTTTTCAATTAAAAGAGAAATTTGCTTAAAAGTAAAATTACTTGTATGTGTTAATGTCAATCCTTTTGTTTCCATTTTTTTTATACTTTAAAAAGCATTTAATCTTTTAAGACACAAAAAATACTGTTTTAACACCATTTTCTCTAAGAAATATTAAATGTAACATTCACATGTTTCCATGATACATGATTTCACTTAATATTAGGCACTTTAAAATGTCAAAATGAAACAATTCAGCATTTTAATATCTCTCCATCTTTATTTTTCAGTTGAAATTATTAGTAGTAGTTTTGTTTTCACCTACTCTCACTCCAAATCCTTCTTACAGTTACATTTTCTGTTTCTTAGATTCACACTGATGGCACTGAATAGAATTGCTTGATCCAGTCTAGTCACCAGCCTCTATATTACACAATGATCCTGGTATTTTGAATGCCTCAGATTGCAAATCCATCACACAAGTCGGATAGTTTTAGTGCCATACTGTATGGAGGCCTCTAAACTTCAACAAAACCAAGGAACTTCAGTAATGTTCATCTTCAGTTGCCAAAGATACCAAAACCCTTCCATTCTATCAGTTTTTTAGTGAATAAACAGTTAGTTTCTTCAGTTAAGAAATCTATTTTAAAACTCATCCAGGAATGTTCTTATTCTGTAAGCCGTATAAAGGTGAGAAAGCAAGCAAGAAAAAACTACTCAATCATGGACTAGAGTAAGTGGGTTAGTCTTCGAGTAATCCTATCAGTCTTCAAATTTAGTGAGAGTTTTGACTAAATTAGGACAGAAGGAGAAGTACAGAACAAGTCTAAGCCACCACAGCTGCATAGCAATGTTTCTGAAACAACTATTTCATAAGTTTTTTCCAGAATCTGGGCAAAATCCATTCAAGTAATTTCTTGAGGGATTTGTTCCAGAAATACTGCTTTTAGTATGTATCATTCCAGTTACTACTTTCTGACCTTGCATATTCTGGGATCTCTGGCATATCCTATAACATAAAATAAATATTTTCCCCATTAAAATTGCTGTCTGCTTTAGATTTTGTCTTTTATTTGAAAAACTGTGCAGTAAGTGAATTTTCCATCCCAATTTTAATTTAACAACCTCTGGTTTCTTGGTGTATTTCTTATAATGCAGCTCCATCCAGTTTCTGTTGGTTCACATAAATTCCTGGGTTTGCTTGTTCTTAATAGGGTCATTCAGGTCTTTTGCATTCCAAGAAGGCTTTATGCCATTCATTTAAGGGGTTATTAAATCTTACGATTTCTCCTTTTCTTTTTCTTTTATGACTTTTAAAATGACTGCTCTCTCAAGTTCCTTTATTTGTTGTAACCAATTTATCAGAACTCCCTACTCTTTTCAGTAGCTATTTACTTTTGGTCCAATTCCAATTTAGTCAAAATTTTCAAATAAAATCTACTTCATTTTTCCTTTTGGAGGGTGGAGTGCATTTTTTTTTCTCTTTCTTCTTTTCTAATGCAAACACTTGGTACAAGTTTGTTCTACCTCTATTTTCTTTAAAAAAATTATCAGTTTAAATTGTTTTGTTTTTGGTTTTTTTTAATGTTCCCCATATTGTATACTCTCATCTTGAAACACCTCATAAGTTTGATTCTCCTCAGCGTTAAGTGAAAATCATTTCACAAATGGTGCAGCCTAGGTGCAGATTTGGCCTCTGGGTATGGCAAAATTCAATATTGCACTGTAGAGTAATGTCCATAGCAGTACCTCCTGCTCTTGAATTTTTTGGAGCACCTACACAATGGGCTGCAGCTAAGCTTGGGGAGCCTGCTCTGGCACCAGATGCAAATAGCTTCTCTCTGACTAATCCTTCAGCTGTTCAGTTCCCAGCTCCACAACATCTGCAGGTAGCTTACATATGTTGAAATCCAAGTTTTTATCAGTCAACTTTTGATACAGACTTTAGTTCAAGTATAAGAGGTTATACCTTGCCTTGATCTCCCCATCCTGACCTTGCCACAGAACTTATTTCTATTTTGGCCAGGGACACATCTCTTACTAAATCCCTCTCACAGCTGCCTCTTCTCTGCCATGTCAAATCAAAGCTACATTGCAAAGCCTTCACAATGCACAATTCCCTGTTTTATATTTAAAGTTCTGCCTGCAGTTTCCTAACCACTGTCTGTAAACAAGTTTTGCTTTCCTCATTCTGCTCCTCAAGTGCAATCATACCTCAGGAAATGTTACCATATGTCTTCTTAGTCTTCCTTCCCATCCTCCATAAGAGTCTTCTGTGTTACAAAACTTGTCAGTGGTTATGTCTCCAGGATACAGGTAGCACAGATTCTGCGTTCACCACAATGCTGTGTTCCCTTCCTCTCTGTATGTACTGTCCTACAAGTAGATGGCATTTCCTTGGAGTGTTATCATGGAGTTCTCAGTCCCAAAAAGCCATATTTAGGGATAATCTAAACCAGAAATAATGTTATTTCAGCACTGTTTATCTTTCATACTGTTGAATCTCCATGAGGAATTAATTAGCTATGAGTCACATCTCTTGTTCTTAGTTAAGTGTTTGTGTAAATAGCATTTTATGAAAAACTATCTATATGAACTCATGAATACTCAGAAATTATGTAAATTGGTATGGGGATTGGTCTGCCAGGAAGAGACATATTCATGAACTTATACTTAGAATGTACATGTTTGTACATGCAAAACATTACGACAAGTAACATTCACTCAGCTTGATATGATAACCTGTTTTGTTTTGTTGTTTTTTTAAAGACAGCTGTGTCAGACAATTACTACTTTGGATGACAGGAATTAAGAAGTGAGCCATTTTCCTAATTAAGTCAATAATAAAAAAATACGGAGTTAAATTCACACTCAACACATAATTGAAGAAGCCAGAAGTGTGCCCTTGCAGCAAAGCAGCACTCTGGGCTTCATTAGCATGATCATAGCCAGCAGGTCAAGAGGAGTGATTATTCTCATCTCTTTAGCATTTCTGAAGTCATGTTCAGAGACTGAACCCATTTTTTAACTCCCTGTTATCAAAGAAAAAAAGTGATAAATTGCAGCAAGTCCAGTGGAGAACAAATCCTGTGGGTAGAGTATAAGATACACAGGAAGAAACTGAGCAATCTGTATTTGTTCAGCCTGAAGAGGCTAGATAGATACCTAAGTGCTGTCTTCAGCTGCCTCATGGAGAAGTTATGACATAGCCAGACACTTCCCAGAGATTCCCAGTGAAAGAAGAGGCAAGAGTCAAAAGCTGCAGCAAGAAAAATACCACCTAGGCATTAAAAAAAATATCAATTCACAGTGAAACTTGTCAAGCATTGAAACAGGTTGTCCAGAGAGGCTGCAGGATCTCCATTTAGTGATTTTCAAAGCTCAGCTGGGGAAGACCCTAAGTAACCTATTCAAAGTTTGAAGTTATACCTGTTGGACTCGATGGCCTCTAAAGGTTTCTTCCAACCTAAGTGACTCCATGAGGAAAGAAAATTTAAGGTGGTTCACTCCAGATTAGAAGTCACTTTTCTAAAATTGGGATTTGTTAGAGATCTAATTTTGTCCATGGGAGCTGTATATGATGTCCTGAAACTTATTTTGATTCTATCATCTACTATATGGAAAAGATACAGATGGAAAAGCAAAACCAGAGATAATTATAGCTTTGATTTATAAAATAAAATAACTTGTAACTTATACCTGACAATTTAGCATAAGAAACTAGTTTGCTTTTTACCTTCTCTCTCTCTATCCTGTAATAAGAGAGATCTTAGTCTAAGATACCTATTGTTCCCACATTGTCATCAGGAAGGCCAAGGAGTAACAGGGTTCCTCTTCACAAAGCTGAGGGGGAGAAGGGTTTTTCAGACTTGGTGATGGAAGGTCATCCTCTGGGGCACGGTCTGGCATCCTATCCTATCCTATCCTATCCTATCCTATCCTATCCTATCCTCACAGCAGCATGGTGGGAAATGTACCTGCATCATAAGGGACTCCTCAGAAAATAACAATTGTCTTTTATTATTCACAGTATAAGGGCCTTGTGAATATTGGCCCATAAAGGGGCTTCCCCTGTGCTACAGCAACAAAAATTACAATAAAAAAAAGATTGCTCTGCATCAGAAAGAAAAGAGCACTTGTTGAATAAGCTGTTTTACTAACATAAATAATGATGTCACGGTCTAGTTCTCTGTCTCTCTTTCTGCTCTTTTTGCTAATTTTTAATTACTTTTGTCTAGTTACCATCTTTAGTAAAAAAATAGATTTTCCTCCTCTCTCTATCCTTTTCAACTATTGGTTTGCTTTTTGATTTTTTTTTTCTGTTTTGCTGTATAATTCCAGGTGTCACTAACCTCTGATATAAATGTTGTATGTTTGATGGAAAGAGCAGATAGGACTCTGCTTGTCCTCAGCAGGGAAGCAAACCTCCAGACAATTATGTCCTCTTTTATTTACTTCCCATTCTATTTAGCAACTTCCCTTGATTAAAAGTGTTTTATCAGAAAATATCTCAGCTGCTATCAGCTTATCAAAGATGACAATGTTGGCAATATAAGACAGTTCCACCTTGCAGGAATCTATACAAAGCTATACCACACATAGCTGTGTATGCGTAGGATCATGGGCTTTTAAATCAATGAGGCAGTTTTGAAGAAATAAAATTGAGAATGTATTGCACCTAAAGCACTCTCTTTGCTTCTTAACACATAAAGAGAAAAATGGAACGGACAACCTCCCTGCCCTTGCCCTAACAATGCCATGTTCTTCACTTTTCTGACAGTGTCTTTTATTCTGGTTCCTGAATGAGAGCTAAACTCTTCTGAAAATGTCTTTCTAATACTGTGATGAAATTTTGTTCCTGAGCTAAACTGTATATCTGATCCTCAAGTGAGCAAAACAGCATATACTCACTATAACAGATATTTCTTTCAGTGATCAAAAGCTAAATGATCTTTACATCCACTAACCCATAAACAAAGGCCCCTATCCCTTCACTCCCTAGTAGCAGAATAATAATCTCCTGACACCAGATAATGAAAAAAACCTACCAAACGTCTCTCTGCAAAGACAAAGTCACAGCACTCAGAAATATTATTCCTTCTAGCTAAAAGACTAGCAATTCCCATCTGTTTTTTTCATTAAGTTTCAGCAAAGAAATGTGAGATTCCCATACATTTTCCTCTCTCATTTCCACTCTTAGCTCTCATGAAAAATTGAATAATGTGTCTAGCCAAAAAAAACCATTTTTGTATGATTTGTTGCACTATGGTAATTAATTGTAAAGTATCTTGACTTCTTCCTGCAAGGAAGAACAAATCAAGCTTCCTTCACATCAGAAAAAATCTTGGTTTTTTTAAAACAAATGGTAAAGTATAAACTGTATGAGTGTGACTGATTCAGCAGATATTCTTTCCTTAGCAATGCTTGCATAAAATTAGAATAAATGCTTTGGCTTAATTTTTTATTTTTTTTTTCTTGAGTTTTCCTCTAACTTGAAGAAGTGCAGAATCTCAGTGAGAAGCTGATATCATTCTGGCATGACATCATTTAACTTAGTTTATTTCAGTAGAGCTACATCTGGTGAATATGAGCTTGGAAACATAGTCAAGTCCAGGCTGTTGATTAAGGTAACAAAACTGAAAGAGAAGACTTTCACCGTGCTAGGCTATGATACTCCCTTCCTTTTAAATTAGATCTCAGAAAGATTAAATGCTTCAGAAGATTTGAATAAGACTTCAACATACTTACTCTAGTGCTATTAATTGTTTATCTGTATTAATAATTAACTATAATAATTAGATATCTTTTTTTGTTTGAATTTTGAGATCTGTATGTTTTTAAATCATCAAATAAAGAAAGGGATTCTGTTAAAACCCAGTATCTTTCAAGTAAGTGATAAGCATGGGTTCTATTTATGCTTTTTATATTATATTGCTGTTCAGCCATGCCACAGATGGGACTGATTTGGAGTTTTTAAATGTACAGATTCCTGGCTGTCTTTACATTTTGTTTTATGTTCTCTTTTGTTTCCCGACAGAGTATTTTTGGGGAAGAGGTAGACTACAGGATTAAGGTTCAGGAGATTGAGGATTAGATACCTACATGAGAATAAATCTGTGATTTTCAAGCAAGACAAGATGTCAGATTTTGTAAATGAAAATATCTAGGGAGAGAACTACAGGTATACAGGTGTTGACTTGTTGAGTGCTGGGAGAGCCAAGCTGCTGACTTTGAGAGTCAATTTATTGTAGTGCTATGCAATACTTACAAACCTGAGGAAATGAGTTTCTTTCAGTTCGAGAAGAATCCTACAGTGGATAAATGCCTTTGTCTGGGCAGGACGGAGCATTGTCTGGGATCTGGTATCTGAACAAGCAGGCCAGGCAAAAGTTTTAACCTCCTAGAAACTAGAGTTAGAAAGGTTTTTTCTTATTTGGGGCAGGATGATAGAAAGTCTGATAAGTAGCCTGAAGTAATGCAAGAGAAGTCCAAGTCAACTTGTAGCCCAGAGGTGAAGTTAAGACAGTCTACCTAGATATGGAAGTTCACATATCTCAATTTGCCCCTGAATATATAGTGCCCAGGCAGTCTGCATGAGTGTCCTTTAATGGACGCTCTTAATGTACAATTAATGCTAGGTGTTCTAATTCATTTTTAGATCAAAATGTGCCCCCGTTTTCCTAGTCTAGACAAACTCTGAATGCAGTCATGGGTCAGAGGTTATCTAGATTCATTGTGAGTAGTGGAATGGAGAAGGGCATGTAGAAGTGATCAAGAGTTCATTTGAGCAAAGAAGAGATTTTTTTGTTCTTCTTGTGAGCCCAACAAGTTTACTGCAAGCAACAGGGCACACGCTTACAACCTTTGATTCTTGCTGTTAACAGGTCAAGCTAATGGGCACAGGAGAAAGTTATGCGAGTTCAAACACAGGTTGCATTGTAGTCGGTGGCAAAATTCTCAAAGAGAACAACTAAATGGAAGTGGAGAACAGACAAAAGGAACACAGAGAGAGCAGACAAAGCGAGTGAAAAATGTTCATCGGTGAGAAAAGAGAAAGACTTTTGAGAGAATAAAAAGAAAAAATGTAAGAAAATATTTTTATATATAATATAGAAGAATAGAAGTAAAAAGAAACTTTCATGAATGTCTTTTTGGTTAATTGCTCTAGACAGCATGTAAGTGCATGAAGCAGGGGAAATAGAGGAATAATCTAATTACGTTTCTAAGGAGGGAGAAAACAAGACTATAAAGGAGAAAAAATATGGGTGTTCAATTTCAGTGGAGTAAGCTCTGTTAAAATGTAACGTGTTGAGTAAAAGTGAAAGAAATAGAATCATGAAGGGAAGGGGCGAGTGAGGGAAATTGGAAGGCATTCAAAGTAAAATTCATGTTTGCCTCAGGGAATGTTGTGTATGTGTATGCTACCTACCAGTAAATATACTGCAAAGGAAAAGGGATGCCAATGTGAATGGAAAATGCTTTGTATGAAGTAATCAGTGTTAAGAAGGGACCAAATGTGAGACATAAAATGTGGATTATGGAAAGGAGAGATGAGAATGTGTAGAGAAAAGAAAGGAGAAATCAGCAAAAAGACTGAACGCAAAGTAGCACAAGAGGAAAAAAGAGAAGCAATAAAAATGTGTTAGGGCAGGAAGGTCATCCAAGGAGATTACAAGCTAGGATATTGTAAATTTAAGATATTATTAACCAAAGAAATAGATACAGCAATGATATGAAATTAGTTCCCTGCCTCAGTTTTCACAAAATAAAAATAAAGGACAAATGTTAAAAGCATTCATACAATTTCCCTAGGGAGGAAAAAGAAATATTAGAAATATTACAGGAAATCTCAGTCATGCCAGAACAGGTAATCAAAAATAATGGTCAAAACCATACATACCAAAAATATATAAAAAAAAAAAACCTTCAAACTTCCTCTACTGAAGTATGCTTTACAACTTTCTTTGTAAGAAAAAAAGAAGAAAAAAGAGGTTAGAGAAGAATAAAAATTTCAACTCACAGATCTCTTTTAAAGCGTGTCGATGACAAGCTATAAGCTGTATTTAAAATACTCAGCCTACCAATTCTTTACTCTTCTGATAAAATAAATGTCTTTGGAAAAGAATACAATAAAACCACTCCTCAAAGCCTGTACATTTAACTCTTTTGTAATTCACATACCCATTAAGGACATAATCTGCTACCACTGAAGCCAGTGGAAGCATGTAGTGCTGATTTCCCATGGCATTGAGTCAGGTCCCAACTAACAGAAGAGATTACATGCCTGGAGAAATCAAAGAATCATTGAATCACAGAATGGCTTGAGTTGGAAGGGACCTCAAAGATCATCGAGTTCCAACCCTTCAAATGGTTATTGACCTTCACAGCTTTTGAGTATAATGACTTCAAATTTCTACTGAATCCAGACGAATGGTTGTCTTCAATCTTCTGTGTATCCAAAAGTGATCTCTGATCCATCTAAGATATTAACCCAGAGGGTTTCTGCAGATACCTTCAGAGGTGTGAATCTCAGATGGTGAATTGACACTGGCTACACAGAAGTTAGACTTAAACCAGATGTGAAAGACGAAGGAAGCAAATCAGGAAACCAGGAGAATCCATACTCACTTGAATCACATTCCCATGTGTATCTTGAAGGTCCTTAGTCTTCTTAAATTCTCAGCAATATTGATTAGATCTTCTAGTCTACTTATTTAAGTGTCCTGTATTTCAGACTATATATAAGCTCTACTGTGTGAATAGAGAAATTCCAACTTCACAGTAGGAAGGAGCTGTACAAATGAACCAGCTCACTCAGTTCAAGTAGACCAGCCAGAAGAAAGTGTTTTTCTATAATTAAGTGACATTTTCTGTGAGATTTACAAACAGATAAACAGGAAAGTTTTTGTAGCAGAAGTTTAATTGCAAGAACCTTTGAAACATAAACCAAAGATATAGATAACTCTACAAGTGCTCAAGACATAAAATGCTAGTATCTGGCAGAAAAGGAATATTTGAGCTGCTTTCAAAAGGCAACTGAGGAAGGTGCAAGCAATTGATAAAGCAAAGAGCCATGGTGTAGAAGAATGTTACTGAACATGCTATGCTGCTTGTGAGGAATTAATTTTTTTTTTTTTACTATAAAGTGAACTTGTAGTAAACCTACCTCAGACATAGACAACTGTATGCAAATGTCTTGCTTAGTCTCATGAATGGCCCCTCTCTTCCAACAGTGTGAAATTTTTGCACTGGGCACTATATTTTTGATGTTAAACCTTGGAACTGAAGTTAGAAATTTTTGGGATGGAAAGGGCTGTCTGAATTTCTTCACTTATCTTAAAGGTTTGGTGGTTCCCTTTATACGGAGCTATGTAGTGTGAACTAGAGATCCTCAAGGTATCAACAGCCCATGTGTGTGAATCTTTTCCACAGCAAAACTTCCTCACTAGCAACACATCATCAGAAATGGTATGATCATGTTGCAAAAGAACAAGATGAGCAGAAAAATACTGTTTTCAAAATGTGTTTGATAGCTCAGCAACATTCTTCCTAGTGTGTTGGTTTTCAGGAGAAGAGCCAGTCTGAATTTTTCTGCACACATGATGCAAAATATACTCTCAACCTTCATTTATTACTGCAATGACCTCAGTATGATCTCCAGTATTTTCTTCAGTAGTGTCTTGATCAACAAAGGTAATTGGGAAGGCATGGATTATATAGTATATCCTAGGGGGTTTTTCCTACAACTAAATGAGATATTTTATCTGTTCTTTTCAGTGGCTGCAATCTGGTATAGGAAAAAAAGAAATATGTCAAGATTAACTTCAATTTACCAAAGAGTTCATCTGAAGTGAATGAAAACAAATATAAATTCTTAATAAACAAAAATAAACAACCCCAAACAAACAAACACAAAACCAAAATCCAAACAAACAAAATGAAACAAAACAAACCAAAAACAAACAAACAAACAAACAAAAAACCCAAAAAAACCCAAAAAGGGAGAATCTACATTAATTTAAGGTTATAAATAAAAAGTCTTCTGTTGCTACATTTACAAAAACAAGCTAAATATTTTCAAAAGTAAACAGTTAATCTGAAGTAACTTCTTTTCAAATTATTTGAATTTCATATTGAAATAATTATGTTGTTAATATTGCTATCCACAGTAAAGAATGAAAAATTCATCTGCCTATATTCATATAGATTGGGTGTCAGATCAGAGGCATTATAACAGAGAAGAGGAAGGTTTCTGAACTACCTCCAGTAGTTTAGTTTAACTCAAATGCTCAAACAAACTTCTATAATAGTGTTCTGATCCAATATTCCATCTGTGGAGTCTGATGGACATCTTTTGACAGGAGAGTGTTTTTACAATATTACAGCCACCGACTTCATATATATTTATGCACTAATATATGGTATGTAATGTATAATATGTAGCCTATAGTATATATCTTGATAAGTAATACATAGTATATATCAGTGTTAAAGGAAGACTAGGGAAAATGTGAACCCTCTCTGGAAGAAAACAGGAGACCTGGTTACATGTCAGGGAGAAGACTGAGTTACTCAATGACTTTCTTGCCTCAGTCTTCAGCAGACAGTGCTCCAGCCACACTGCCCAAGCTGCAGAAGGCAAAGGTGGAGACTAAGAGAAAGAATAACTGCCCACTCTAAGAAAAGATCAAGTTCGAGACCACCTATGGAAGTTTAAGGTGCACAAGTCCATGGGACCTAGGGAGATGCATTGATGGGTCCTGAGAGATGAACGGGCAGATGAATTTGCTAAGGCACTATCCGTCATATGCGAGAAGTTGTGGCAGTCCTATGAAGTTCCCCCTGACTGGAAAAGGAAAAACATCACCCTCATTTTTAACATAGAAAACCTGGGGAGCTATAAGCCAGTCAGTCTCACCTCTGTTACAAGAAAAATCATGTAGTGGATTCTCCTGGAAACTACGCTATAGTCACATGGAAAATAAGGAATTGATTGGTGACAGCCAACATAGCTGTACTAAGGATAAAAAAAAAAAAATTGTGGCCTTCTATGATGGGATTACAGTGTTGGTGGGAAAGGGAAGAGCAACTGATGTCATCTACACAGAACTGTGCAAAGCATTTGACTCTGTCTTGCACAACATCTTTATCTTTAAATTGGAGAGACATGGATTTGACTGATGGTCCACTTGGTGGATAAGGAATTGACCAGGTGGTTACACTCATAGAGCTACGGTCAACAGCTTGATGTCCAAGTGGAGACCAGTGAAAAGTGGCATTCCTCAGGGGTTGGTATTGGGACTGGTGTTGATGAACATTTTTCTTGTTGACATGGACAGTGGGATTGAGTGCATTCTCAGCAATTTTGTGTATGACACCAAGCCGTGTGGTGTGGTCGACATTCTGGAAGAAAGTAATGTCATCCAGAGGGATCTTGACAGGTTTTCAAGCTGGGCCCATGGAATCTCATGAAGTTCAACAAGGCCAAGTACAAGTTCCTGAACCTGGATTGGGGCAAACCCAAGCGCAAATGCAGGCTGGGTGTTGAGATTGAAAGCACATCTGTGGAGAGGGACTTGGGGGTATTGATGAATAAAAAAATGAATATGACACAGCAATGTGTGCTTGCAGCCCAGAAAGCTGCATCAAAAGAAGTGTGGCCAGCAAAGTGATTTTCCCCCTCTATTTCACTCTCATGAGACCCCACCTGAAGTATTGCATTCAGCTCTGGAGCCACCAGCATAAGAAAGACATGGCCTTGCTCCAGTGGGTCCAGAGGAGGAGCACAAAGATGATCAGGAGGCTGGAACACCTCCGCGATGAGGACAAGCTAAGACAGTTAATGTTGTTTAGCATAGAGAAGAGAAGGTTTCAGGGAGACCTTATAGTGACTTTCTACTACTTAAAGTGGGGCTACAGGAAAGATTGAGAAAGACTCTTTATCAGGGATTGTAGTAATATGACGAGGAATAACATTTTCAAGATGAAGTAAATTTAGATTAGATATTTATTAGGTAAGATCCTTCCTGCTATCCATTTCTTTCCATCCTTCCACTGTGAAAGTTGTGAGACAGTGGAACAGGTTACCCAGAGAAGTAATGGATGCCCCATCACCTGTTTGAAATGATGACCTTTAAAGGAACCTTCCAACCTAAACCATTCAATATAATATATGTATATATAATTTTTCTAGATCAAACTGAAGAACAATTGAGAGGCAGATATAAAAAACCTGTGCAGCTTTCTTTTGCAGACATAAGATTAATTTTAAATGAGAAAAAGGACACTATTTGTCTTCTGACTTCTGAGTGTGTAGGGTTCACTTGGTTCACATTTTCAAGCTGTTCTGTACACCTGTGACCAAAGAAATTTAATTTTCTTAAACAAAAAGAAAGCTGAGAATCTCACTTAACCACATCACTTTACAGGCTAGGTATGGAACACATAATCCTTTCCTTCTTTTGAGTATTTTCATAGGTTTTTATGTGATGTTCCTGGTTCTTTGCACAATCTCTTATAGACTATAGTATTAATTGTAATTGAGCTAGAGCACCTTATATCTGATCCCAAATCTCATCTTCAAAGGAAACTTTATTGTTCAACCTTCCCTCACTGATCTTCTGACTGACCATTTCTAGTCTGATGTCATGTTCTTTAACTGTTCATGTTCTTTCTCTTCAGGATGAATTATTCATTATTTGGACACAGTCCAAAATGCGTACACTTTTTATAGACTGAGGATAGTTCATACCATTAAAAGTAACCATCTCTGGGAAACATGCTTTCCTTTTCTGACCCTGATTCCTGCTCTCCTGCAGAAAATGCTTTCAGCTTTCAGAGTCTTTTCGCTTAATATGGTCTTCATTCTTCATGAAATTACCCAGTCATTGCTCCCCACAAGCATGTGGTCCCACGTTGGTCTGGAACATATAGAGGGTTATTGTATTACATGGTTATTTGTGACCTGTAAAATTGATACCAAGTTTATTATAGTGCAGCTGACTTGGTTTCAGATTTCAGACGTTATTAATCATAATAGAAAAGAGTGTAACAGCAGGAGCATGTCTGATGGAGGAGACTTCAGACTGAGATTTGTCCTATATGTAGGTTGAAAAAAAAAAAGTTAAAACTGTCCATATTTTAAGATAAATTCTTAACTTGTGAGATGTCTAGTTCCTTGCAGTTTCTTTTCAGATCTCTAAACACATAAGGAAACTCGTGTTCTTGGAAGTTTAGCTTTACTTTTATCTGGGAAATAAATAAAAATAAATGGTGAATAAAGCTCAAGATAGGTAGCAAAAATCCCAGCTCAAGACTTCCTCATTTACACTAATTGTTGAAATAGAGTTGCAAAATGAAGATTTATGAAATACTAAAGGACAGATTCTGGTTAAAGTTACCATGGAGAAAACTGGAATTATTCCTGTGACATGAACAAACCTATCTAAATGAAAACAGAATCAGTGTTTATGTGAAATTGGTTGCCTAGAGAGGGTTGATTTTCATTTCATTGAAAGTCATTGGTATAAATCTAACACTTGAGCAGGAAAAGACCCAGACACACAAAGAGACCCAGACACAATAACCCATGGTTATTTCCTCTTCCAACACAGTTATAGAAGCCATTACAAAAAAAAAACCCAAAATTAAAAAGTATGAGAAATGCTTTTTCTTATAAGTAAAATATGTATTCCTATGACTTTTGGGTAAATTCATCAAGTAAGAAGTGTTTAAGGAGATGTGGCTCACACAAGAGCCCCATTAATGCCATGTTGTGGGCTAATAGCTGTGCCATCACCACAATGCACTGAGGTGCAACAGTGAAACTTCTTGCTGCATGATGACACAGTGGCCAGCAATCAGTGAAAGATGCACCAGCCACTTAGATAAGTGGCTCCAGCTACTAGTTATATTACTAGAGACTAAGATTTTGAAGAAAACGTTTTATGCCTCAAAGACACTGACTAGCAGAAAGCCAGAAAAACTTTCCCAGTGGACAGATTCCTTTCAAGCTGCTTTCTTCACTCTTGCTTTGCAATGTGCAATACTCACCATGTCATTCCTAGGATCTTTGCAGAGACAAAAGACAGCATGCTCATTACTATGCTGCTACACTGCTGTGCCTTTATTTACTTAAGACACTATAAGGGGCTCTTGCATACTAGAGAGGAGGCCAGGTAATCTGCTACATAAAAGTTTTGTTGCTTTAAACTCATGCTTAATTTCAAACTTGGGATTTGACTTATTGAAGGCAGGAGGCACTCTTTTACAGAGTATTTAAATACCTTCTTGAAGAGACCTGAGCTTTGCAGCCTACCTGCAAACACAAACATCAGGCAAAGTTTATGGAGTGAACCATTGAAAATTATTTGCCCAAGTCTCTTCAAAAGCTCAAAGACAATATGTTGACATTACAAACACAAGAGTGAAGGGGAACAAAACACCAACATTTATACTGTGTTTCTTTACTCTGTCAGATCCTCCAACTGCAGAAGCTCTTAGAAACTGCCAATTTATTTTAGGGATGTGCAGGATATTAAGCACTGATAGCAAATAACTTTGCATAAAGCTTAAAATTCTAGTACATACAGTAAGGCTAATTCCCCAGAGCACCTCTCAGCTTTGAACAGTGCTGCTTAGGAAAAGATGTGATTGCAAATGCAAGAGAGAATCAGAAATAAAAGCCATCTATGCTGAAAAATGGAATACCAAATGGGGAGATAAATAATATGTTGCTGTAAAGTAACTCTTGCCGCACAAATCCTATAATCACTGTGAAAAAAAGGATTATGTAAATATATTTAGTGATTAACAAAATTACATATTCAAAATTATTTAATTTCATTATCTGCTGAAAGTTACACAAATAATTACCTACAGTACCTATATTTTTCCTGTATGCCTCTCTCTCATTTTTGACAATTATTATCTACAATCTAGATAACATATGACCCAGGTGATGAAGTAGATTTTGTTTAACAAATATTTATCATGTATGCACCATGAATGATTTCAGAGCAAAACCAACAGACTCATTAAAGTGTATGAAAGAGAATCAAGAAAACTTGTCACTACCTTCACTTTCATGCTCACTGAACAATGATTACTTTTATGTCTCATTTTTGAGGTATGCAAGATGTACTGAGTGCCTGGTCACAGGTCCCCTTGGTCAAAATGTATGGCATCATACATGGCAGTAGGACACGGGATAGGAGCAGATGAAGAAGAGAAGGAAGGTTGTGAGCTGTCAGTAATGATGGCTGTCACATGTGTAGCCAGGTAGCCAAGACCTCTGGCAAAACTATAGGTAGAGAAATAAAAAAGGAATGATAGACAGGGGTGCATTAAGAAGAGCGTGGGCAGCAGGTCAGGGGAGGTTCTCCTCCCCCTCTGCTCTGCCCTTGTGAAGCCACATCTGGAGTATTGTGTCCAGTTCTGGTCTCCCCAGTTCAAGAGAGACAGGGAAATACTAGAGACAGTCCAGCACAGAGCTACAAGGATGATGAAGGGACTGGAACATCTCTCTTACAAGGAAAGTCTGAGAGCCCTGGGGCTGTTTAGCCTGGAAAAGAGAAGACTGAGAGAGGATCTTACTGTTTACAAATATCTGAAGAGTGGATGTCACGTAGAAGGGGCCAGTCTCTTCTCAGCTGTGCCCTGTGATAGGATGAGGATTAATGGTCACAAACTGGAACACAGGAAGATCCATCTCAACATAAGGGAAAACTCCTTTACTGTGAGGGTGACAGATCCCTGGAACAGGCTGCCCAGAAAGGTTGTGGAGTCTCCTTCTCCGGAGACTTTCAAAACCAACCAGGATCTGTTCCTGTGTGGCTTGCCCTAGGTGATCCTGCTCTGGCAGGGAGATTTGACTTGATGATCTACAGAGGTCTCTTTCAACTCCTACCATTCTGTGATTCTATGACAGGCCTAATCAACTTGGATTGCATGGGTCAATATGGGTAACATTCTTTTCTGTTAAGAAGGGAGTTCCAAATTGGAAAAAATAGCATAGTAGTAACTGTGTATAAAAATCCAGGTCAGATAACTCTGTCCAGACATGAATGGGTTGAGTGGTGACCCATGGATGAGGGCTACAACCTCCAGTACTTGGGTGAAAATTACATGTGATCCTAGAATGGAGAAGACTTTATATGAGTCTTCTCTGAGAAGACAAAAGGCAAAAGAAACTACTTGGAATCTATGACATGAGAGACTTAATTCATAACTGTATTTTTTAAGGTGCAAAATAACAAAAACTATTCTCAGATCTGATAGGGGGCACTAAGCAACTACCAAAGTGAGACAAGGAATGGTGCAAGACAGAGCTTGCAGCAAAAAGGACAGCCTAAAATGTCAGGAAACGGTATGCAGATGAGGGAGAGAAGGAAACCAGGCCCCCACAAAATGATGAGTTCTCCTGAGACCTATCCTTGCTACCTGGAAAGTCTTTAACAACCTCCAAGTGCAGCTGATGTTATGTGGGAAGGGAAAGTAACCCAGGGCTCAACTGTTGCATTTTCAGAGGAAAAGACACTGAAATTATTAAGGTTATAACTGTACTTTAAGCATGAGCTATCATTATTGTGCTGTTAGGAATGCACTGTCTTCCTTGATTACAGTCATTATTCACTAGCAATTCTGTTTATTTTTTTTCAGTACTGGGAATGTATTACAACAAACTGATACAAGGTAAGGCTAGGTATTTCCAAGTGAGGCCCTAACATTTGAATCTGATCTATGATGCTGCCAAATAAGTCATAATAAAAGTTAAATGTGGGTGTCCAACACCTATGAAGTCCCATACCCAACAATGTCTGACAATCAGTCTTTACTGAACTTGTCTTTAGCACAGCTCTATAATGCAGCAAAGCATCATGTTGTGGTGACAGGCACACAGAGAGACAGGCAAACTCAGGGAAATCAAGCAATACTGCCTTGTCTTCAGAAAGTACTCCCATCACTGAAAGGCCGTTCACCTCCAGCCAGAACTCCCATGAAAATAAATCACAGGGATAGTCTAACAAAGAGATATGGAACTTGAAGGAACTGTGATTGAGTTTTGATTCAGCCAAAGGATATCAGTGGTATTTTATACTGCACCTAATTCAGTGACACTTCAGGTCATTGCCAAGAGAGGCAGTCACCCTTTTCTTTCTCCTCACTCCATACAATCAACTCTTCATTATGTCTTCCCCCTATGACTTCAAGTACACCCCTTGAGGATATAGCTAGATAAATAAGGAGATTTAATGGAAATCTTTTTTATTCATTTGTTTGTGTGTGCAATAAGTTAGTTTTCTACACATCAGCTGTACAAGTTGACTCATACTTCAGTTTCAGCTCTAGTACATGATAAACTGTAGCCTGTTCAGCTGGGGACAAAAAGCAGAAGGAAACACCACCTTGGGGTGCACTGACAAGACATGAGTTTGAAGTTTTCATCAGGTTAGAGATCACATCTCTCCTTTTTATAATTTCTTCTTAGTAGGACAGAACTAGTATTTTATTTCTTCTGTATAAGGAGATGGGCAGAACACAAATCTGTAATAATTATGGACCAATAAGCAGTGAAGATAAAAGCAGGTAGAGCTATATAGCAGACAGATAGTACCCTTCCTCAAGGCCTTTCTGTTTAATGTAGCTCTTGCATGACATTTTGGCTCAGGATTTCCCACAGGTAAGTTATGAGTAAAACTTTTTTTTTTTTCTTTTTTTTTTTTTCACAGAATGAGGCTTGGAAAATAAGATTTCTCATCTGATAACAGTATTGATATTTAGAAGGAGTTAAAAAAAAAAAAAAGACAGCAAAGAATTATCCTGAATCTAGATGAATCCTCTAACACAGCACAAGAGATCTCAAAGAAGCCAAGAGAACTTTGGAATTAAGACATCTCACTTGAGATTAGTGTTGACAAACAGGATGTCTATTGGCCAGCGATCCTGAACTCTTTTTCATCAACAGAGAGAAAGAGGATGTCTAGATGCTGTGTCAAAGTCAAACACCTGTCTTGAGAGGAAAAACTCATTCTTCATTGCATTGATTATCTCAGGTTTAGAAGTCTAAGTATCCAAGTCTAAATATTCAAGTTCAAGCACTCATCTTTCTAATCAGTCACTAAATATTTAATGAGCATATTCTCAAATATAATACAAAACTAGCACAACATTAATATTGATGACTAGGTTTAATGTAAAAGTTAGAACAGAATGAAACAAGAAAAAATCAAGTTTCCTCAAAAACCATCGGGGATAACACTATAGTCAGTGTAATCTGATTCTCTGACTCTTGCCACAGTTTTGTTTTCGTGTCAGGTAACACAGCAGCCTTTCTCACAGGGTTCATGTCACTTTGCTTAAATGTATCCTTCCAAAAAACTGTTGCAATGATTATACCCTAATTTATCATTTTCTGCAGAGCACCAGCACATAACCGATGTTCTTCACTGAAGAATCATGCTGTCACTTGTGCATCTTCTCTTCCCCAAATAGTCTTTGTCCCTCTCCTGCTTTTTAGCACTCATTCAGAATTGAATGTTTGGGAGACAACTGTGGCTACCACACTTCAAAGGAACCATAGTGTTCTTTGTCCTTTGAAACTGCTGTTACCTGGGAGAAGCTCACTTTAAACATCTATAAACCCTGCTTCTTCTTTGTAAATCTCTCTTTAAGACCTTACTTTGCTGCACTCCCCACAAAATGGAAGCTGTTATGCCACAATGCTTTTTCTGAACAACTTACTGTGTCCTGATCATGACGATAAGTGTTTCAGAACATCTTGATGCTGTTTGCCATTTATGGGCACCTGCCCTTGTCTTATCCATAGACTGTAAGCACTGGGGATAGGAACTGTGTTCTTTGTCCTCAGCTGCATCTCACCCTGGACACTGGAGTGGAAACACATAATAAACACAAAATTCCATGTCCCATTTCCTCAGTCCTGATTCCTCAGTCATGTGTCTTATGCTAATAAAACACTGCAGTACTATGTTGTGTTGGAAGTCAGCATTTTGAATGGGCCACCATCTGGACTTTAATTTTTATTTGTGATCTATATTGATGCCTGAAGTTAATATTGCACCTACATTTCCATTCCTAAAGTTCATTACAACAAGGATATATATGTAACCTTATAAATTAAATAATCTGTTCTCAGACAGATGTCAAATGGATTTCAAAATCATGAATGTAAACAGTTGTTACTTTTGAGGATGCAAACCCTGTGTTTTATTATTATAGGATTTTTGAAAACCTTGTAAAATACTTCTGATGGCCTAACAGGAGAAGACAGAGACTTGAAACTTGGACAGTGAAGCATGACTTGCAGCCATGGCTTCACATAATCCCAAGTAAACCTGTTTCAATATGGCTGTTTTTCTAGAGGTTTAAGATGTGTTTTCGGAATGCTCTTCACATTTGACCTGCAAAGGACCTGCCAAAGCTACATTGGCATAGAACACGTGTGGAAGATGATTAGAATTTTCCATTAAGTTGTTGATCCCTGTGCAGTAAAGTTACCTTGCAAAGAAAAAGAAATGAGAAGAAAGATCTTTTAAATATATATATATTTGTGAGGAAAATTAATCTGAAATAACTACAGACTTATGAGTGTTTAAAGAACAATTTTCATACAAAACCACAAAGCATGAAGAAGAAGTATTTCCATATTGCATGTAAAAGAGACAGAACCAATTTATAAAACTACTAAAATATGTATTGATGCAATGAGAAATAATTAAAGTGGAAGAGAATATTTCTTGCCCAAAATAAAAAGGTTTTCTTTAAAGTTCTCAATTATCTTAAAGTAAGACTCTTGTATTTAATTTATCATTAAATAACATTTATAGCTTTCTTAGATACTTTATATCATACCATATTTCATGTTTTTTCATTCTTAAAATATCTAAAAATTTAATTTATGTCATTCATAGTTTATAAAATTTTGAGACTGGGAAATAATAGCATAATTTAATATGAACACTGGATAGCCTATGCCATGGAATTTTGTCCAGTTGATTCTGTAACACTATTTTGATTAACCTTGTCTGAAGAAGTAACATCCCAGCATGTTTTAAATCAGTTGTAGGGCTTAGGGGTGTTGGTGGTTGGAAAAACTGAGTATAAGCCAGCGATGTGCTCTCACAGCCCAAAAGGCCAATTTCATTCTGATCTGCATCAAAAGAAACGTGGCCAGCAGGTTGAGGGAGGTGATTCTCTCCCTCTATTCCACTTTAATGAGACCCCATCTGGAGTACTACATTTGGATCTGGGGCCCCCAGTGTAAGAAGGACATGGATCTGCTCCAGCAGGTCTAGAGGAGGGACATGAAGATGATCAGAGAGATGGAGTACCTCCGCTATGATGACAGGATGATTAGCCTAGGGGCTGTTTAGCCTAGAGAAGAGAAGGCTTCAAGGAGACCTTATGATGACCTTATACTACTTAAAGTGAGCCTACAGTAAAGACGGGGATGGATGCTTTATTATTGAGAAGTGTAGTGAAAAGTTGGGTGGTAACGATTCTAAATTGAAAGAGGGTAGTTTTAGATTAGCAGTTCTTCCTTATATCCACTTGCTTCCATCCTTCCACTGTGAGGGTTGTGAGACACTGGAACAGGTTGCCAGAGAAGTGGATGCCCCTTCTCTGTTAGTGTTCAAGACCAGATTGGATGGGTCTTTGAGCAACCTGTCCCTGCTCACTGAAGAATGGTTAAAACTAGATTACCTTTAAAGGTCCCTTCCAACCCAAACTGTTCCATGAAATGCAAAGGAACAGCTAAAAATGAGAATAGGCTTCATAATGTGACAGTTTTTTGTCTGTTAGGTGAGTTTATTTAACAAGAATGTATGTTATGATCCTTTACAGCACACAGGAATGTAGAAAACACTTAGGGTGTAAGTGCTGAACAGGTGTATATAAGGGAGAAGACCTCTAGTTTTCTTCAGAGAAATCTAATCTGATTTAAGTGCTTAAAAACATGGTGAAAAATGAGTATATTGAATGTCAAATTCCACCCTCAGATGGCCAATCTTGAATGTCATTAGAACATTTAAAAAATATCCATATCATTTCCACTTTAAATCATGAAATATTTGGAGTAGGAACAATATAGATTTTTTAAAATTATAATTTTATATTTTACTGCCCTCTTGATTCCTTCTACCCAAGCTTTGTCTGATTCTTATCAGTACATTTTCCATAAATAAAGCTTTGAAAATACAAATATAAAACTTTTCATTTTTATTTTACTTTTTATATTTCTCATCTCTTTGTCTTCCTTCACACATTGCAGCATGTCCTTAATATATACAATTCCAGTAAACCAAATATAATATTTTACATTAAAAAAAAACATTCTGTCCATTATAAACCAGGTACTGGTTACCTAGAATGAATCTTCATTTAACATAAGGAACTAGAGGATATGTACGACAGTCCATTAAAAATAAAAGGAATATAAACTGATGGTTTTTAAGCACTGACAATGAAGTTTCATGGATGAGTGAAAATCTTTAAATTAAGTGATAAATGTCATACCAATGGTGGTATTAGTGCATTTGGTGAGACAGATGCCAAGATGATTTATCTTTCTGTGGAAGGGTCCAACGGTGTACAATGAGCATTGTCAGAATGAAAGGAAAAGAGAACACCACCATGTCCATCTCCTTTGAATGACCAACATGCTACATTCATGCAGGTGCCTGTTATGGCACAAAAAAGGTTTAGAAGTACATCAGTTATAGCCATGCAAAAGTCAATTTCTGGTGCTTGAAGTCCTGATAAGCTGACACCAAACTCCAAAGAATGGAAAATCACAAACTAACAGAAGGCCAGCAATATGCTTGAGTTGGCAAGACACAAACATTTGGAAATGTTGATAGAGCTGACTGAGAAAGTGAAGGCTATCAGTTATACAGCCTAGCTTCCCACAGGAGTTTAAAGGCAATTCTGTGAAGATGAGTAAATGATCATGGCATGGCATGTGCCTAAGGTAAAGTAAGTCCTCTCTTTGTATAAATACTTCAGTATAAATTGATGCAAGTACTGGAATCTGATACAGCCCCTTAATGCCTGTGCACCTTAAGCTAACAATGAAACAATTCCCAATCTAGCTTCCAGTTTTACTCACAGGCAAATGTGTGTCTTGTACAATAAAATTGTATAAAACACAGACAACACATGCACACCTGAAATAGCACCACCGCCATCCCACATTTAGACCTGAAACAAATACATTTCCAATAAATTCAGTAAATTAAAGTAACTTTATTTATATGTTTTAAATATTGTTTTACATAGTCTTGCCCTCACTGCATTAACAGCCTGAAGTATTAAGACCTTCTAGAGTTCCAAGGTGGGTTATAATAATAAAAGTGGCCAACCAAGATTTAATAACTCTCAGACTATATTTCAGAGGGAGAACGGTAACTCCATGCCATAGGCACTTTTCATACTATGTCCTTTAACAAGGCCTGGGGTTATTTGATGACTAACACGACAGTTATTGTTTGATTCTTCTGAAAGAAAAATACCATAAATAAATCTGACATTCAGTAAAACGTGAGTAAAAATCACCTTATAAGCATCATTTGAATCCTAAGGATATTTCCTGTTTCTTGACATTACAGACAAAAATATAACTATTGAGAATGCCCTTGAGAATACAGAAAAAAAGAAGTGGCAACTTCTGAAATAAAGTGCAAAATATTTTAAGAAAACAGATGTGTCTTTTTTCTGATGCACTGAATGGTACTGGAATATCATCAAGCTGTAGATTGGTAATTATCTTAGTATAGAATTAGAGAGATAAATAAACAAGTGAGCTGAAAAGCAAAATACACATGCTGAGCAGTAGTATGCCTCCACTCTGCTAGTTTGCCTTCAGAAAGAAAGACACGTGCATGGTCTCCTTGATTCAGTGATCCAAAACCATCGCTTTTCAATGTGCCTGTTTCATCCTCCTGCATGTTCACTTTGAAGCAGCTGCATGTGGAATGACTCACACACTGAGAAATACCATGACTGCAGCCCAGCTTCCAAACCATTAATCTTCAAACAATTACTTTGGTCTTACTGTTTTCTCATCCACTCACATTTCCATTCATATTTCACAACTCCTCTTGATTCTGTTTCTTAGTATAAATCAGATGTTCTGTAACTTTTTTCCAGTATATCAAGACTGTCAGTGGAGAGCTCCCTGCCTTATTCACAGGAGGTGTCTTCTCACCCTGTCTTCTCATTTGATTCATATTATAGTAAATACAGAAATTGCAGTCACCCAGAAATATTGCTCAGTGAGTCTTCAATTCCCTTTTTTTTTTTTTTTTTTTTTTTTTCTGACTAGATTTGATTTAAAGGCTGCAAACAAGAAGAAACATTAGATTATGGCCAGACAGTTTCAAGAGATTGAGTTAATGTTATTTTACTAAATTACTGCACCTCAAATTGAGACAGTGTAATTGACTTTTAGTATTCTCCAAATTCTTGGCTTAATTTAAAACACTCTAGTGTTTCTCTGGGTCTATATGAGTAGTGATTCAAATCAAACTCTTCAACTTTGAGTTGCATCAAACTAGGAAAGCAGGCATAGATGAATATTAGTGTCAGATTTTCTCTCTCTGTTTTCCATCTTTAGCCGTGCCCAACCCTAACCCTTGCCAATCCACCTTTCTCTGAACATCTCAAGGAAAGATCAGATTGGATCAGGTCTGTTTACTTTAAGATTTGAACACCAAAAATCTTTTTGTGGATAAAGAACAAAGTCATATCAAAAGAATCCACCTCCTCTATACCAGTATGTACAAAACTGGTTTTAAGGGCACAGATTCAACCTGAAGAGATATATATATATATATATTTTTTATTATTGAACTCAATAGAGAAAGTTGTGAATCTCTTCCCCAGGGCACTAAAGCAAACTTGTCTTCTTGAAAACCTTACAATCAGATTCAACTTCCCAGCCAGCAGTTAGTTTAATTATCTTCAAGTGTAGAATTGAGTTAGAGTAGCTGCTGTGCTGGGAGTCCCTGATGTGTGCTTCATCTGATTTGGAAGTGGTTAACATGTCTAGAAAACTTTAGGAGACTAAAATCTCCAGAAAATAAATAAATAAATAGATAAATAAATATACTCTAAAAATAAAGTTAAGAACTAAATTATAACTAGTTACGGCTCTTAAAAATAAAAAGGCAGTAATAAATGTAAAATCTTCCACAATACATGATGTACAGTCTGATGTCTGATGTACATATACTTCTGAGACTCTGTGCTGTGCCCCAAAGGAGCCCAGCTTTGGCTGGGCACAGGTCTTTCACACGTTTTCATGTTACCGTAATGGCCATTCTACCAGTCCAGAATCCAACAGGTCAGATGCAGCTGCTACATCAAGCTGTGTTGTGTCAGCTGGAGCATCACTGCATCTTCTGACGAGGTTAACACCATCTCACATTCTAACAGCCAGTGTCTCAGATACTTGCTCAGAAACTATTGAGAGGATTGTCTCTTCGTGGAGGTTAGAAGTGGTCAACAGAGAACAAAGGTCCATTCTGGTCTAGTGTATCTAAAATAGTAGTCAGAAATGGATGCTTAGGTAATAGTTTAAAAACAAGGCAAACAGGGCAGTATCTCCCTAAAAAAATAGCTTTTCAGTCTCCACCAATTTTCATCTCTAGAGTTTTCAAAAACAGATGTGGTGTCTTTGTTTTCCTTGGCCTTCAGTTAATTGTTTAATCCCAGTTTGAATTCATTAAGCCTTCCAGTATCCATGACATCCTGTGACAGGTTGTTCTACATTTTAACTGTTACTATGTGATGAACCAGCTCCATTTGATGGCTTTGTCTGCAGGTTTCCCTTTGATGCCCCCAAAATCTCATATCCAAAAAGAAAATGATCACACATTCTTTATCATTTTCATACAAACCTCTTTTTCTAGGTGGATAAGAATCAGTCCATGTCTCATTTTGAGACAACATACTTATTTCTGACTTCCAATCAGACACTACCTCTCATAGTACATTGTAATAGTACCCTTAGTGCCTTACATGCAGCTGGAGACCACACTGGCAGCTAGATATGCCAAACCAGCAAGAGGTTCAGTCTTCCTGCACTGGTGTTATTTTGTGTGTCCAGCATAACAGGAGAATTAAATGTTGATAAATGCCTCTTAGTAACAAATCCAGTCATCACCATCAGAGGGTCCAGAAGGGACTCAGCTGATGGAACACAAGCGTTTTTCTTCCACAGGTGACAAACTTCAAACCTCTACATGGATTTATGACTGAGGCACAGTTTGTTACTGGCTACCTCTCTGACTCTGAGTCATGAAGCCTTCTGAGACCCAAAGGTCTTGTGTCCAGCAGAGATCAGATTTTTTGAACACTGGTTCCATGTCTGATCCCAGTGTTACAGAGCTGCAGATAGGCTGCATGCACAAGATATTCAGTGTTGAACACCAATATCATGGACATCTGTCTGTAAGGTAGACATGGAAGCATTTTATATCTCCACAAATGTCAGTAGGACAAGCTCTCCAAAGCTCCCAAGTTCATGGTACCTGCTGATGCTAGCTCATTTAATAAAGCTCCTTGATTTCTCCACATACAAAAGACAGGGCAGCATCTTTTGCAAATCTGACTAGCACTAATACACAACATAACCACAGCCTTTTCCTTCATCCTTCTAGCTTATGTCATTGTTCCTCCTATAGGCTGGTGCCTCTTTCACAGTGGGTATACTGTCTCTTGCCTCAGCCTGAGAGGGTTAACCAAAGTTTATTGAAAATATCTAAAACTGTAAAGAGGCTCCTGAAATCTGAATTCATGTTTATTCAGAACATCTTCAAATGCGAATCACTTATGTAAAGCCCTGCAGCCCTGAGACTCAATTCGGATTACTTAAAATTACCTGAAATTACTTAAACAGAATAAAGCTCCCTCTTTTCAAGCTTTTTAAGATCAAAGAGTCAGCCTTCACTCTTTACTGCTTGTCACTTTAAATGCCTGAAGTAACAATCAAAGGACAGCTTTTCCCAAGAAGTTCTATTATATCCAAACTATATAACTGTGCCACAATGGAAAAATGTGGAAAGATATTTGCTTTTTAAAAATATTTCATTACGTATCTTTAGCTTCCAAGAATATGAGTCAAAAAGTAACTCTCCTGCTCTCTTCAAAGAATTCCGTTTTCATATGTCCAAATGGACATTTCCTCCAAAGCTGCAAAACCATCTTTAAAAACTCTGCATTCCTGAGGTCATCCCTGTTTCAGAAGTCAAAAATGGAAGCAATCTGAAATCAGAAGTCTGTTTAACACATCTTTATTTATTTCTGTGACCCTACAAATTAAAGATCTCTCTTGTGCTTCCAGTGAAGCAGACCAATCTAATTCTGTTGGAGAGTAACACCTTGCAATATTGATTCTCAAAACTCTTTCCCTTGCTTCCTCCTCTTCCTCCTCATAAGTATTTTATAGCAGTTCTCATTTTCCTCCTGCAAAACAACTCTTAACTGAAAACAACCAGCAGCAGGTAGGGTTGGCAGCAGTTATTGCTATGTTTGAATTTACTGTTCTCTTTTAAAAACAGAGAAAAATTACTATTGCTAAATCTGACAAGTTGAGGACTTTAAGACAGTGTGAGCCTACATGTCAGACTTCATAAAATCCGTTCACAATTGTAACCTGGATGTTTGACAATAGCCGTCTGTGTTCTCTGAAACTCCATTTGTGCTATCAGATAGACTTGATACAGCCGAAAGGATCAAATGACACTGGTCACTGAGAAGGAGGAGTAGGAGATGGCATTTCCAGACAGAGGCCATGCTTCTAATATAAGAATCATAGTAATAAAATTAAGTAAGTGCTTCAGATTTTGGCATTGTCATTCTTTCTATAGGATAAACAATTAGCTTTGAATTGATTGACTTATAAGTACAAAATTAATTACAATAATATTGTAAATGTGTACTTGGTGAGACTAGGAGAATGGCAAAACCATCAGCATCCTATCAGCTTCTGGTTTCATTTATGTCCTTTTTAAAAAATGAAATAAGGAATGCAATTCATGTGTCAGAGAGTGAAAAAGTTGGTCTAAACCACATGCTGTAAAACAACTGAATTGCCTGCAGATTGCCTTTCAGCCCAGTCTTCTGTATTGCACTGGGCATATTTTATACCATTTTAGACTCGTTAGATAGATTTCATCTCCAGGAGGAGAAATATACTCTGTTAGATAATGGTAGTAATCATCATGTACGCCAGTGTTCCAGTATGGTTGCATATATAAGCACTTAGCATTTAAGGAGTGCTAATTATGGTAGAATATTCTCTCTACTTTTATTTTCCCCACTTGTGTGTGTACACTACAGCACAGCCACTAATTATGTGACATACAGTATATTAACTGCAAAACACAATAAAATCAATGCATATTATTTTCCCTTACATTTAAAGACATGGGGCCATTTTGTAAGACGCTCTCAGCCAAATCACAGAGCATTTCTGGAATTTATTCACCTGAAACCATGTAGAAAAGCTACTGACAGAGAGCCTGGGGTATTTTTCATTGGTGGTCCTATAGGGCTCCATTCTCTACCTGCTTTACATGTCTCTACACCCTCCTCCCCTCCTGCTGCAAGGCACTCCTTCTTCCTTATACCCATCACAGGATTATGAGTATGGACTCAACTTCTCTTCTGCTTACACTGATAGGTAAAAAACTGTTATCTTCAAAACCTTGCCTACTGGCTGAAACTACTTATTAGTCAGAGACAGGAAAGCACTGGCCCAAAGACTAGAACACACATGGAAGTCCTCACACACAGAACACACTACTGAGAGCTCCAGAGTCAGAAATGATCCAACAGATGTGCTTGTGTTAAGTGTGTCACTACAGGGTTAGTGGCAGAGGCCTGTGCTTTGATTGCAGGAATGTTTCCATGTTTTCACTGCTCCTCCCAAATAGTTTCCAGGTGGATGTGATTTATGGTGAAGAAACAACTGTGACATTTCTAAGCAGCAATATTTTGCCAGAGGACTGTTATCCTTTATATGGATATGCTGGAACTGAGGATTCTAACAGCCAGGAAACTAAATCTTTATTTAGGCAACTAAAGCACTGGACTGAATTTCTACAGCTTTGAGTCTCCTGAAGAGACAGGAGCTCTGGACACATAGTAGGGTTGAAAAACTACCCATTAACTTCTAAATCCATAGCCATTTCACAGCTGTATCTCTGTTTCACACCATGCTGCTCAGTTTTCGTCAGCAGCAGAGAAGAGCCTCTGACACAGAAAAAAAGGCAGAGAACTGCTAAGTGCACTGATCTCTGGTCTTCTGCTTCAGAAAATGCAGCCTACATGGCTTGGTCAAGTTTTCTCACAGATTGCCTGCTGCATCTCTCCCATCTCCCATTTCTGGACCTCACCCAGCTGGCTGCTAATCCTTCCCTAATACCGTTGTCACATGTAAGACAGAAAAAGAGACCTTTCTCTTCATTTACATATAAAGTATAGAGTAAAACATAATTAAACCACATACTACAGATGTACTATAATAAAAAAGAGAAATAGTAAAACAATTATAGGCTGGCATACTTACTGCTTCACATTTAAATAATAATGTGAACTATTAAGTAAACTAGGGCATAATCAGATGAGGTTCATTAACTTATCTCACTGTAGAAATAGTACTACAATTCAATACAATTAGGTGTACGCTTGTAGAAAACAGCGATTTTTATGCACCATGTTGAGTCCAGTCTTAGAGATGCTGAGGTCTTTCACCTCCCACTGACTTCTCAGAGCCTTTCTGGAGGCACCCAGCACCACTCTGAATTCAGACTCTTGCAAAGAAATGGGCACTGAGTATGTCAGTTTACTCTGGTGCTGTTGATAGCTGTGGAATCCCATAAAACTGCTAAGAATGGGCCACATTCACAGACTACATTCATCTGAGGTTGCATTACCTGTCTATGTCTAAGGAGAGCAGCAGTGAAGGATTGTACAAAGGAGACATGTATGACATCATCCTACATACAGCAGGGGTTCTGGCCCAAGTAGACCCAAAGCTAATTCAAGTAGAGAATCTCCAGGCCATCTCAGGCTCCTAAAAGCTCTGGGAGAAACAATTTCTGGATTATTTAAAATTGTCCAGGAAAAATGTGTGTAAGACAGACAATCTACTTCAGACTATCTATGGTACTTCACACATGCTCCATTCCACAGTAGATTTACCCCCACCTCTGAATGATCTTTTATATCTCATAAGATTTTCTTTCCTCCGGAATGGGGAGTTAAGGCACAGAGACCCTGAAAGAGTGTCTATAAAATCTCATCACATTGTGAATTAGCCTCTTCACTACACATGTGGTCATTCCTGGCTGTTCCTATAGTAGAAAAGCAGACAGGACTAGGATCTGACCTCCGACCCTGCAGGCAAGTGGCATAAACAGCTGATGTCCATCCATCTGGAGTTTTTTTGCTCTTCAAAAGAGGATGGGCTTGTAAAAAGCTATTTATATGATATGGTCCTTGGCCTGTCCAAACATAATCTGGTACTCTGGTAGGGGGCACAAACGAAACTGCACTGTGGAATTTCAAGCATTTAAACAATATGCAAAATCACATGTCACTGTTTTACTTAGTGCCTTAGTCCAATTTTTTTATTTCCTAAGAGCTAGCCAAGGAAGGATTTTGATGAAAAGGATTTGGCTTCCTTTAACAGAGGATGCTGATAGATTGGAGTGAGTGTCTGGAGGATAGTTTGTGATAAATGTTTGAAGAATTTCCCTAATCTTGAAGTGCTTCTTACTATCTGAATGTTTTTGAATCTCTTGTTTCCTCAGTCTTCATATGAGTTTGATCAGTAAAAGCTCTTTTCCCTCTTCCATCTGTGTTTAGCAAGGAGACACAATGTTGTTCCAGATGGACATGCTGAAGGCCTCCCTGAGACCTCCAGATGAAAAGTGGTCAAAAACCTATGTGAAAGGACATAATTCTTTTTCGACAGTGTTTTAGTCACAACTTCTGTGGGTGAAAATGACACAATATGGAACAACACTAAAACACAGAGCTGCTGAGGGAAAAAAATACTCTGTCGTTACAAGCTAAGGTTCATGCATGTTACCTAATGACATAATTTATAATGTACTTTTAAGGTCGCAGTCCTTATGAATCCATAAAATGCTTTCAATGTTTCCTCCAGGTTATATGAAGAGATTATGAGTTACAGATTACAATATCCTTAAGTAAAGGAACTTGGAAAGAGATATTCCATGGCATCTTTACAGCAGATGTCACATAGAAAACTCAGTTTAGGATATGGATAGTTTTAAACCTGGGAACTGTGAAGAAGACCAAGCAGAAAGTGTGTTTTGAAGAGCTCAGATAAACAATTCACAAAAGAGTCTTAAGCAAAGATCGGCTCAATAAAAACATGGGTCAAACAACAGGCCACACAATTGCTAGTGCTGAAGGAACTCATGTTTAAATTAAATCCCTCTGTGTGTGTGCAATTAGGGATCAGAAAATGAAGCTTAATTGCCTGAATACTTTCACTCCAAATTTCTCACTTGGATTCCTATACTAGGGAGCTAATAAACTGGAACTTCAAGTTTGTGGAAAATTACACAAGTCTCCTATGCAATTTTTTTACAGATTGGGGAAAAAAACAAACAAAGGTGAAAAAAAATTTAAAAATTACTATCCATAATACTTCACAAAAGGAAATTTTAATCAATGAGATGTTATTTTTTACCTATTGGAATACGTAGTTTAAGATTAAGAAAGAAAACTTCTAAAAATGACAAAGCTTTTGAAAAAGCGTAGCAGGCAAGTGCCTTTCCCAAATGAAAAGTTGTTCCCCAAACTGTTGAGGTGACATAGTATTTCCCAGTATAAAAATTTTCATTTGGAAAATATGTGACCAGAATACAAGGCACTTCTCCAAAGTGTATCTGTGACAGAATTTGTTTCTATGTTAATGGTGCTTCAGAGGAAGTTTCTGCGCTATATGTTATGTAGACATGCACCATAGCTCTCTGGGTAAACATAGGAAATCTTAGGTCAAACTGAAAAAAATTTAAGTACATTTCAGGAAACAGAAAATAAGCAGTCCCTCTGGATTGCCTTTCTCAAGGTTTTTCTCCAATGCTGCTTCCGTGATGTTTTGTAAATGGATTTACCAGGACTTCACAGGCCCCAGGTGATTAAACTACTGAAAACAGGACAGAATATTCCATTGCACATGTGTGAAGTCAATTGCTTAATCATATACAACCACGTAACTTTTAGAAGTACGTTATGGACAATTTAAAACTGGGCAGACCCCAACTGCTCCTTCTTTATTCACTACAGTTTACCATATTCATATCAAACTACAGCATTTTCTTTTTTTCATCTTTTCCTTTCTTTGTTAGGCTTGCAAAATTTTCAGCTCCTGTTATTCATTTTCTACACCCCAACAAATAAGCTAAACAACTGACTCACCTGCTCACACAACTTAGCTGCCTGCTTTTCTGACTTGACCCTGCACATCCTGAACATAATGCAAATTAGCAAAAATAATTTGGTTTTCATTATAATGATAATGAATACTTCCTTTATAAAGTGCTTTGAGATCTACTGATGGAAGGCATTATATCAGAGTTGGCATTAACATTTACTATGTACTTATAGTTATTATATCTCTTAAAAATATGATTGATTTTCCATGGTATTAATATTCTCTGTACACTTGTAAGAATTCTCACTCAAGCATCTCAAAATCAGATTCATTGTTTCTGTGTTTGGACATTCTAATTAAGCTGTTACATTGTTGTGATTAAAGCTGTTCAGAGTTCTGGTTCTTGCAGTGTAATCACCATCGTTTTTATTCATTAGTTGTTGATGGTAGTGACCACAAAGTTCTCAGCAATTTCCATACAGTATTAAGGGAGAATAACTGACCTAAGGAGTTGAGAGTCCAAAAAAGAGCTTATTGAAACAGTATTTTTTTTTTTTTGTCTCACTGGAAATCTGTATTAGACCCATTAATCTTTTGCTTTAAAGGTTTTGCTCTGTAGAAGCCACAATATGGGACTTAGTTGAGAAACAAGCCTGTAAAACAAGAGTGGATGTACACACATGTGCTGGGAAGTGTGCGGCAGCCTCTCTCTCATACTTAGAATCACAGTTTTCTATGCCTGACTAAGATGGAGCACACAGGATCTCAGCAAGAAGGAGCTGGTCTTGTGTAGTAAGTAGGCTTTGCCCGCTGATGATCCTTAAGGGCCCTTTTCAAAGCTGTGGGTGCTTAAGTGGTGCCGTTCTCTTGAAGAGCACAAAACTAATCACATTCTGTAACCCTAGGTCAGATGCCTGACCTAGGAATGGATTTTCCTTGGCTTTATGCAGGTATAATGAAATCCCCACATAATATACTTCTTAAAAATCAGCTGCCTACACCTGACCTGCTCACATCAGAGACTGTATCCCATCAGCCACAAACTTTCAAGATAATAAGGGCTAGAAAGCTCTCTGTGTGTAATTTTATGATTCAAAATAGCTGAAGGGATTTTCCTCTAATTTTACAAATCTATCAATTTAGTAGTCCTATAAAAGATGTCATCCAGAAATTTTTTCAGTCTAAGCATGGAACAACAAAAAGAAATAACTGAGTTTTCACTGGAAATGGAAATTGTTTGTAACTCGACACCAGTTTATAGCTGCAATTCAAACCAAAGGATAAAGCACATGTTTTGGTGTTTTCTTTTAACATTTTCAGTTAATCGATTAACATAGTTTTTACTGGCCTAGCAGCAGCTGGGTTTTGATACTCTTTGTGCAGCAGCTCAGAAAACAAAGTAGTGCTCAAAGCAGCTTTGGGATATGGTAACATAAAAGTCTCAAGTTCTCACTTTTCTTCCTTCTACATCTTTACTATTCTTAATAAAAATGTGCGACCTAGAA
Source organism: Todiramphus chloris collaris (assembly GCA_025345505.1). Classification (NCBI taxonomy): domain Eukaryota; kingdom Metazoa; phylum Chordata; class Aves; order Coraciiformes; family Alcedinidae; genus Todiramphus; species Todiramphus chloris. Next base: position 3,178,939 of record JANVCC010000152.1, on the reverse strand, counting down.
AATGTGGTTAATCTCAGGCAAGCAGATTGAATAGCCTAGTCTTACATATTTAGAGGATACAAATCAGCAGAACAAGCCTCATATCTTAATAATCTTTTCAAATCAGGTAGTGGTTCTCTAGCCTTCTACTAACCCCCTGCCCTTTTCTTCTTTAACACTGGTTTTAATGTACTTGTTTTGAGCAACGTTATCTAATTTCCTAGAACTACATGCAATGCCAATTTGCAGTACATTAAAAAAAAAAGATTTTAGAAAGTTATTTAAGTTGCTTATTTAAGGCTGAAACTATAAAACTTATACACACCTCTATCTGCCACATCCATCCAATTTGACATTGAATTTAACAAATAAAATAAATGTATTTTTTAGATAATACTTCTAAAAGTGTTTTAATCAGGTGCTAAAACTAGTCCTTATTCTTTCTAATGGGATTTAGAAAGCAGAGCTAGCAGTAAACAAAGGAGAAAATGAAATAAACCCCATTAATTAGGGTGAAAGAGTAACAGAGCAGTTCTGGTTTTACAGATGGGCAAGATGTCTGATTGAATTTCCCAGGCTATGCAGATTGGCTGCAGATGGTATGGAAAGTGGCCCAGAACTCAGAATTCATATAATCAAAAACATGCTTAGATCCAAACAAGAATGTTTTCCCATGTGATGCTGTATATCTTGCAACCTTATCACAAGGTTTTGATAACTTTTCAAATCAAACCATAACATAAACCTCAGACAATACAGCATTCAGCAAGGGCATTCATTAATGGTACTATTATATCCAATAATTCAATAACAGCAAAGCTCCTGGAGGCAAGTAAATTTGGCCCCAAGTTACAATTTCCTATTGAAAATGCCGACTGATAAGCACATGGGCCAACTGGATATCTCAAGAGGAAAGCATTCACTGAGTAGGCAGTATATGAGCAGCACCTGTTATCATTAAGAAAATAACACTGGAAGAATTTATTGCCAGTGTGCATGTTCTGAAAAATTCAGCAAAATATTAATATATTGTACACCTAAAACTCTTATGAGTTTTATCTAAATTTATTATCTAAACTTTTGCATACTTTTATCTAGAAATTAGACTATATTCCTGAAATTCTGATTGCAATACTGATACATTGGAGAACAAAAGTCTTTTGCAAAGAGAACTGTGTGAATATGATGACTTCTTATCCTCTGCGAAGACATTGAGATTTTTCTGCTGACTTCAGAAGCCAACAAATAGATGATTGTCCCCTTCAGCCCTGTCCAGTTTGAAATGTCATAACCCTTTTTACAAGGGTGTTGCTTAGGTATTAATTTCAACATAATAATAAACTGTCTTTGAATATCTGTTACAGGTTCACTGATATTCTGGTCTTGTAAAAAAGCAAAGAATATATGCAACCCCTACCTATGCTCTTGACTGACATAAAAGCTCCTTGCTTCACTGTTCTTCTCAGGAAGAACAAGAAAGTCTGCTGAACACCTGGAGGCAAGTACTGCATGGGATATAATCCTTTTGTGGTCCTCCTTACACCCGCACCTAGATCTGAGCTCACCTTAGCTCGCAGTAGGACACAGATAAGGCATTTCTTGAGTTCACCTTCACCTATGCAGCAAATCAGCTTACTTTAATCGAAGAAAGAATGGGATTGACTGAGAACCAGGCTTGCTGGCTTGGTATAGGTATATCTAAGATTTTGCTGTGCCTTTGGGCCATTTTTTAATCCATCCTTTTTCTTCTAACAGTAAATGATAGATGCAGTCTTCAAATTCTACAGTCTTTGAGATAAATATCATTCCAAAAGATTAGCACACTAAATTATGTAAGACATTAGATCATGATAAGAAAATACACAGGAAGACTTATGTAGTTAGTCTGTATAATAAAAGTTGCTAATTTTTGCAGAAATATATAGTTATTCAACTCCAAGAATTTGACATCGGGTCTTTTCTAATAGATTGGTATTGTTTGAAGGTAGATAGACAACTAGGAGTAGATCAAAAAAGAAAATAAAAATGAATCTCATATATTAATTTGTACATTCAATTTCAGAGGAGAATCACATTTTATGTAAAAACACTGAGCCTTCCCAGAGAGGTTCACAAAGAATGAGGTATCTGTGGAAGTTTAATTTTTCTATTCCTCTCTCAAAAGGTCTTAATTAACAGGGAAGGATGAAAGTGAGCTTGAAAGAAAATCACCAAAGACACTCTGCAAAAAGATATGTCATTAAATAGATCCCCATCACTTGATGTTTTAAAATTGAACTTGACAAATGATGGCCTAAAATACAATTGATAGAAATTCTGCACTAAGGTCTTATTAGAACTGGGAGGCAAGAAAGATAGGAAGTCAGTGAGAGGGGAAAAATAAAGGAAAAGGAAAAAGAAAAAATGAAAAGGAAAAAAGGGAAATGCCCATATTGTAAGGAAAATTCACAAGTGAGAAATACCTTGTGAATGTATTTCCAGGGGGAAGGGAAAAATCTGTTTCAGAAGTAGATGTCAGCTGCCAGCCACCAGCTGAAAAGTTCTTTTCAATTTCCATTTCCAGCAAAAACTCCATTTCTGGCAGAAGGTGAAATTTGACAAATTTCCCTCCAGTCGGGCTGCAGGGCTGGAGCACTTGGGGAGATGTGCTGCCTTTGCAGAAGCTCTGCTTTATTTCCCCTGCCATTTTTGGCAGATTCAGATAAATTTTATTTTCTTCCTAAAAGCAGAGGTGAATATGACAAGAGTCTTTCCAGTCAAAAACTATGGAGACGTCTTTTGCTTTTCTTGAATCACAACTAACATTTTCAGATGAACTGAAATTTTGATTTTAAACAGCTCTAGGTTTCCTTCTTTTTGTGCAATTAGAGGAGTCTGGAATTTACTTCTATAAACAATGCATAAATCTCTGGATAAGAGACAAAATCTGTGGCATATGATACAGTGATAGAAAGTAATCAAGAATGATGAAACAGCAGTCACTGCATCAGATAATCATGCAGCAGGTTAAAAAAAGGCAAACAAGTGGAAACATGTTTTTTGTGCTAGAAGTATTAAACTGTGAAAGTCATTAACATAGTTCAGAAAAGCCAATGGATCCAAAACAGGATTCCTCATAGTAATGGAAAAGAGTTCTTACTTAACAGAATGGACCATATAAAACTTCCTAGTTCAGGAAATCCTTAAAATAATTAATTCCAAAATCCAGGAAAGGTTATGCAACATTGATCTTGTTTCTAAACATTAGGTCTTCCTAATTCAAAATATAAATTGCATCTGAAAGTGTTTGATTTGAATCTGGTTAGGATCACGTATATTTAATTGAGTCCCTCTCTCTTCTTGAGACCCACAAATTAAAAGAGAAATAACTAATATAGCCTTTTCCTTATCAAAGTGATTTCAAGCTAAAGAATAATTGAACAGTAGCCCAGGATACTGTAAATTGGATAACAATTTTCACTTCAGTTACAAAAACTTCCTTTTTGACTTAATTCAACTGTGTTCCATTTCTTCATTTATAAATTGACACAACTGTTTCCTGGATTACTGTAAAATTCTGTACCTGCAATGTCTTCTGAGGACCATACGGTGAGCAATGTGGACAGAAAGAAATAAAACCCATAAATTGCTTCTATTTCATAGGAAAGTAAGACAGTTATTGCAAAGTGTGTAGGGGGATACTGAATTCACTTAAAAAAATGCTCTCAAAACTTTGGCATTGGTGGGAATCTTCTTTTTTTTCCTTTTTTTTTTTTTTTTTATTAAACAGCAGTTATCTGCCCACTGTACACTTTCAAACTATACTGTAACATAATAGTATTTCATGTGGATGATCCTAGCTTTCATTTTCTTTAAAATGAGTATTTTGGAGAAAGATACATATATGAGAAAAAGAAGACATTTTGAAGGTTATTATACATTTAATTTTTATTGCATGTTTTGGAAATGGCCTTTGAGAAGAATGCCAAATAGCTAGTCAAATGCATGCTTAAAGGTGTGTTAAGTTCAAAGCAGCTGATAATAAATGCTAATTATGGTCATTGCTTGTTTGCTTTTCCGAGCAAAGATCTGTCTGTGCACAGGAGAAGGAATGTTTAGATTGGGTTTTACAATAAGCATGTGCAAAGTCCTCATCAGTCTTTTATGTGTATAAACCTTAATAAAAGGCTTGGGTTCTTAAGTGCATCATACTATAGATGATCTCATAAATTACATGCACAGATCCTGCCTTCTCCAACCAGGAGTTAATAACCTTCTGGTAGCTTGATTATTCCATTGCTGTGGTTCAGTTTATAAAAATAAAATGATACCTGAAACCCAATAAATGTTGTTAAAAATCCTGTGTATGTAGACATAAAAGTTAAGTCTCCATATGAAGATACATAATCTAAAATGATGATAACATTACAGCACATAGAGACAAGGAGAATTAAAAGAAAAAATAAACCACAAACCTGGGAATTATACTTGGATCTCCTAAATCACACAGTAGACTGTGACTTTGTTCTTCCATTGTAAAAAGGCTTCTGTCCAGGTGTGCTCAAGTCCCACTAAGTCATGTTTTACACCCCTGAAGTTCATAATCCTTCAAGTACTGGAATGCATTTTGCTTATGCTAGCACCTTTCCCTGGCATCCACACTATAGGAGCAAATTCATTCATCATAACTGAGCACACCCTAGCGAGATGCTTAAATTATCATTGTAGTCATTTTAAGAAGATGCTCATTTCCCCTGCCTTTTCTTATCTGAAAGATTGACACTTACTCCAAAATAGTAATTTCTAAATTTGATAGAGTCAGACATCTCTAGAAGGAGATTCATCCTATTCCAGACTAGCATCTAAAACATAAACTGAGTCACTCCTAGTGATGTCTTTCTCCTTTGAAAACAGAAGGGATTTATTATTCAGGCTGAGATTTAGATGACTTTGACAGCTAATATGAATGAGATGAATGAACCTCTACCTTCTTTTGTAGTCAAGGGACAAAGGCACTGCCAATGGGTGAAACTCACAAACTGAATCACTCTCTTGGATATGTCTTATACTCTTCCATGACATTTATTTCTGATAAATTAAAATATGGTTTCAAACTGCCCATAACTTTTTTTTTTTTTTTTTTGTGGTGTAACTAGAAAGTATAGCTTGATTTTTCTTTCTGAATTAAAAAATCTCAACCAAAACGTCACTTTCTTCACCAATTTTATGACTGATCAAAACACTCCTGAAGAAAATCACATGACTTAGAATATTAATGGTTTTATTTTGAGAGGAATTTTCCAAAATCTGAAAAATATTCTTTCAATCATCTTTAAACAAATCATCTTTAATTTAAACATCCTTCTGTAGTAAGAAGTATACTGCTTTACTAGTTAAAAAACTGCAGTTTCTTTTGTAAAAGCATGGCTAGTACTCTATGTTTTTTTGGCCAAATTCCAAGGCAAGTAATTACATTTACATACCTAAATTCACCCTGGTTGTTTCATCTGGATACTGCAATATTCTGTAAGCTCGTTTAGGTAATTTAGAGCCCACATGAACAGCATAGGTTCAAAAGTTCAACTCAAACTTTATTAGGTTTGCAGTCCGCTTAATAATACTTAGCACTTAATTAATCTGCACAACACCCCTGTGAGCTACTTAAGTTAGTATCACCAGGAGAGTCTGTGAAAAAGGAACAAAAAGAGAGGCAGAAAGAAATATGTCCACCCTATAATGCCATCTCTCATATTCAAATGGGTGTTCAGGTGCCTATAGCACTCATTTTTTGTTCAATGGTATTTAGTCTTGAAAAGCCATTAAATCAAAGAAAAGCACACAAAAGGCAATGTGTCTGTCTATCTCATTTTATGATTTCAGTGTGCCTATGCACATGTCAACCAAAAGTTTTAAAAAAAGAACATTCTCATTTTCTCTTTCATATATGGAAGCATTGGATGCACACATAGAATAGGGGAATCTCTGTGCTTGGAAAAAAGACAACAACAGAAACAAGGTAATACTCCAATAATGCAAGTACCTGAATGGTGTACTTATACCACTAATGAATGGTATAGAATCATAGAATTTTTTTGTTCGGAAAAGATCTTTCAGATTATTGAGTTCAATCATTAATCCAGCACTGCCAAGTCACCACTAAACCATGTCCCTCAGCACCACATCTACACATCTTTTAAATACCTCCAGGGTTGGTGACTCCACTGCTTTTCCTGGTCAAATGCATGACACATAGCATTCTACAGGACAAGCAAAGATCATACATCTTCAGTAATAAATCACTAAGTCACAATCTCTGAACCATGAGAAATCCTCTGTGCTCATATTCCCATGCTTACTACATCAGCCCTATGGCAGACAGTCTGGTGTAATAGTAGGCATGTCCAAATGCAGATTCAGGCAGTGCATTTGCAGGTTATCTGAGAAGCTGCCATGTGAAAAAGAAGGTGGAGGAGGGCTCATAGGCATTTCTGAGATTGCTGTACCCTATCTCCTTCATCACTTAGAGAAGTATTCATTGTACTTAAGAGTTGTTGCTCTCTGTGTCTCCTGTCATGTGGGAATTCTCCCTTGAACTGTTTCTTGAAATCTGACTTTGATCCAGCTCCATTTATTAGGACCTAGTAAAGTCCTTATGTCCTGTTTTCCACCTAATAGTTTCTACCATCTTCTCTATACCATTTGTGGCAGCAAACCCTTTCTATGCTGCAGGGAACTCAGTAAGAGAACATCACAGAAACCTAAATCTAAGCTGTTAGGGAACTTTTGGAAGTGTGCATATGCATAATATATGAGACAGAAAGAGCAGAAGACATAAAAATTTCCTTTCTTCTGAAACTTATGACTGCAATTATATTCAACGACAGACACAGACCATAGTCTGTAAGGACTTACAATTAGGTTTACATGTGGCCTCTATCACAGTATCACCTTTTACACTTTCAATAACTATATTGTCACAAAATTCTTAATAAAGTGCTGTCTTCTCACTTAGGGTGAATTGACACAAAAAAAAAATTAAAAGTATTTGCCAAGGAAAACATACAGGATGATTATGAGGGGTGTGAAACTCTCAAGTCCCCACCAAGACCTCTAGTCACTCATCATCTGTCTTCGCTACTGGACTCTTCATTAGACATGACTGTTACAACATCATCACACCACCCGTGGCACAATGGAAGAAACCCAGGACATGACCCTGCTAGAAGATCCATGCAGGAAGAACTATGCACTTGAGGCACTCTCTGACTTCAAGTGGGTCCTGAACAAACACAAAGAGCAAACCTTTGCTGAATAAAAGCAGTAAACATAAATTTTTCCACAGTAGGGTTTTTATGAAGTGTCAGGTATGTATTAAATAGAACAGCAAAGTCATATCCTGATATGGTATTGTGATTACATCTTGTGTTTAGTGGTTCTGTCCTGTCCCTTTACTCTCCCTCTTCTTCACTGTTCTTGGGAAATAAATTTATTCCTTTTCTGAATGTATTCATGAATGTACTTCAGGACAATCAAGTCAAGAACATGAGAAGATGGTCACAAAAGCTGTCTCCTCTTACATCTATATTCATCGTAAGTCAAGCTATCTGAGGGAATCTTGCATGATCCATGAGCCTCTTGACACCAGAGAGTGAAAAAGGTGCTCTTGTCAAATACTACCATTTTCAAAGTATTGACAATGAAGAGCAAGGACAGATGTATGTTGTCATCAGAATACATTGCTCCAGTCTTTCTTTCACACAGTTAATCTGGTTTGTAAAGCCAACTATCTTGGTTTAGCATAAATTTCTTCATTGAAGGTTGAAAGAAAAGTAGGGTTACACCTTTTGATCCTCAAGATGCCCAGCCCTTCAGCAAGCTCTTCTGGCAGAATTGAAGAGTTCTCATCTTTATACTGCTTCAACAACATCCTAGAGCTTTTTCATGCCAGTGGCACTTGAAACAGAAATGAATTGCAAAATATTGCAATTAAAATACAGGAAAAATGCATGGAAAGAGACTTTATAGACATTCAGAATACCTAAAGGCATGATAAATCTTCCATCTCTGTGTAAAAATGCATCCCACTGTTCACTGAAATCCACAGCAAGAAACTACAGCTTCTACAGAAACTAAGTTTATGAAAATTCCTAAAGCAAAACTTCCCTGTGCTTTCAGACAGGTATCACTGAGCTGATCTGAGGTCAGGAGAAGAGCTTAAGTCTTCCCACACAGTGCTCCTGAAAATGCCCTCATTTTTCTGTGTGGAATCAGGTTGTTCTAGCCAGGCTTAATAGCACAGAAACCCTGAAAAGTCTTTTGGAGAAGAAAGAAGAGATAAAAATTATTTTATGAAGACATAGGGAGTAGAATTTCCTTTCCCATCTTAAAAGTCTGTATTTTCTATCCTTCACACTTGATGGGATAGCACACCTCTGTCAGTAGGAGACAGACAAAGCTGAGACAAAATACGTGCATCAGAAAATTTGATGAAATCAGTACTACTGAGAGGCTGAAAAGTAATAGGGATAAAAGACACAAATGGAGACAACTCATGAGAAGAAGGAAATTGGAATAAAGATTTTGGTTTTTTTAGATGGAACAGAGGGTGAGGGTTCATCAGATGAAGTCAGCAGGAAGAGTCAGAAGACCTACCATGCATCATGTATACCTACTACTCTCCCCCTTTCCTCCCCTCAAGAGGTTACCTGTGCCTCTTGTTTATTTATGTTGTTGATTTCAGTACACCAGCTCTGCAACTGGGATGAATACCCAGTCAAGTCTTTTTCACTTTGCGATGTAATTATCTTTGTACTGTCTTCTCAACAAGTCCTGGTACTGCCTACCCGATCCTCCATGATATGAGCAGGATTTAGATACTTGGTTTACGTAGGTTGTCTCTGATGCAATATATGTGTATCTCACTAGAGACAATTGCACTCCACAAGTAACTTCCATTTCATCAGCTAAGAACTGGTACTCAGTGATGCTCAAAATTAGGAAATGGATACAATTTTCCTGGGAAGAATGTAACATTAAAAAAAAAAAAAAAAAAAAAAGTCCTTGCTTTCACTGGACAAAATCTTACCATAGCAAGTTAAAGCCTACAATGGCACACCACATTTCCTTTTTAAACTGCTGGTGGCCCATGAGCAGCAAAGTTAACCCAGATCATTGATGTAGTAAACTGGACAGACAAAAGTTCCTAGAATTTTCACAATGATACAACACAGGATTTTACCGTATGGCAGGAAGTAAAAACATCTGGGTTTTGTAGTGAAATTAGCAATTTGTACATTGCATTTGGCCTATGCATCCTTGTCTAAGGCTTTACTTCACATTTTTAAAAATTTATTCCAAATGGTTTTGTCTTTTTCCTGGATGATGTGGTTTGCTTTACTTACACACACACCCACACACCCCCTCCATAGTATTTCCAGTTCATGTGACATAGGAGATTTCCAGCAGATCAGACAGTCCCCACCACCCAGCAGGTTGAATCAATGGGGTCAGGCAGTGATGCCACGTGCATTCTGCCACCTAGTGTGTCCTTATGATCATCCCTGCTCTTCCAGATCAAGCTCCTTCTGAAGATTTCTCCCTTCTCACAGGTCTTTCTTTCCAAGGGAACCAGAAACCAAAGGAAGGAGTGTCCAGCCATTCTTATCTCCACGTGCAGCTAAGATGTCACCAACTCACACACATGAGACCAAAATTGCAGTTATCCCCCATAGTTTCGTGGTCCCATACTTCTATTACCATTCCTAGCTTAGAAACCCCTGCACTCTTCCACTCATTGATCCCCTCACTACACACACAGCATCACTGAGCTTTTTCACATCTTGGGGGTGCAAATTCTCTCATTATGGTCTATTTACTTTTCTCTGACTGCTGCTCACAACCTGATCTCTGCTCTCAGGTGAAGGTCCAGCTGGAAAAAATAAGCTTCCTCTTCAGGTCCATCCTGTTTTTAATCTGCTGCTGTCGCACTAAATTCCCTGTGGGGGTTTTCTTACTTCCTATTGCTTTCCCTCTTCTGCTATAAACCTCACAAATATTAATCTCTTTTGGTCCTGATTTTCCCTTGCCTCCCATCTTTTATTTGTCTAAAATGCCTGCCAGGACTTTTCACACTTCATCATGTCTCCAGCAATACCGGCTCTGGGCCAATGCCAGAGACTGCAACTTGACAAAATGTGTTGCAAGGTGGCTTTCCTTCCACACCGTCTGCAGCTGTCATCTTCTCTCAGGGCCTGATACTACAAATTAGCCAGAGTTGGCAGGAGACCATAAGTTTTTACCTCCCAAAAGTTAGACTTGGAACAGAATTGCCAGGGAATTTTCCTTTTAGTTCCTTGCATGTGGGATAAGGAGACAGAGAACCATGTCTTTGCTTTATCCTGACATTTTCCTCTCCTTTTGTTTATTGTGCTGTGCCAACTCATACTATACTATCATAATCTAAAACCTAGTCAATTTGCAAGCATCACCTCGTGTCACATTAGCCTAGACTCTTAAATTAATTAAGCAGTGGCCTACTCTCAGAAGGAAAATACTAGAAGACCAGCAGTTTCATGCCACAATGAGCAGAAGAGTAAATAACCTGGCGGCTCTTGGAGGTTTGGGTTCATTGGTTTGCAAGGACGAGTTCCATATGAGCAGGGAGATAGAATAGGTGTTTGTATATCCTAGGCATTCCTCATTCAAGCACATCCAGTAAGTTTCAGGGGGTTGTAGTTCTAGTTTTTGGATTAACGGCTAGAAATTTTGTGCCATGTATAGTTTAAGTTGAGAAATACCACAATTTCTTCTTGACCTTTGATAGTCTCCATGTATGTAGAGTGCAATTGATCAAACTGTATTAATGAGAGAAGGAATAAAAGGACATTTTTTTTCTGTGACTTAAACTTAGTGGTTTTTTGTTTGTTTTTGTTTGGTTGTTTGGTTTTATTTTTTTTTTTTTTTTAAATTCAGATTAGAATACAGGGAGTATGCAAGAGAAGGCAAAACCCACTCATCTAAAACCAGCTACATTTCAGAGCTTTGACTGGTCCAGAACAGAGCAGGAGAGTTGTTGCATAAAAAGCTCTCACAAAATTTCCCACCAGAGTGAAGAAGGTGAGTTGCACTGCTTGCTGAAGACTTGCCAGCTGGAGGCTCTCAGGTTGTTTAGTCTACAGACCTGTAGTTTATACTTTGATCCTTAGAAATCCACAGATAATAGTTACAGTGAAACAAAGTATCAGAGGTGTATTCAAGCTGATGACACAGCAGAGAGCTGGTAGCTCAGCACAAGGAGACTTCAGAACAATTAAGAAAAAAGACACTTGCTCTGTGATAGTATCAAGCATCTTCTGAAATAAAATCTCGGTGTATAAGATGCCCATGGGATGAATGGCATCCAGCAGGGTTGACTTGGTTGTATTTGGAAAAGGGATGAGCAATCACAAAGAGAAGATGCAATTGGGTATCAAAATGTTAACAAAGGCCCTTGGAAGCTATGGGGACCCCTTAAAGCTCATCTCATCAGTCACAGATTATTTTAAATCAGGTCTCCCATTTGTTCTATGCTTTCTTGGAATATTTTTCTTATATATTGTCATTATACTGGTATTTAATTATGATGATTGTGGTCTTTTAAAATTCCATTTTCAAGCATTCTGATGATAAACTGTATAGCAAAATATAGGTAGTATAATTAAAATGCATCTCTGTTGATTTCAGAAGGGTTTGTCTGATTTATGCCAGATGTTTGTCTGGACAGATTATCTTTATTTATACCCAATGGAGATGGGAAGGCATCTTTCCTTGGACTGGTTCAACAGACGGAGACAAAGGGAATCACTGATCCTGGACTTCCCCAGCAGCTCAGATTCTGATCTTTTGTGTGACTGTCAGGAGGTGATTTTACTTTCCTGAGGTGTTAATTCCTTTCCCATATTTAGAGTTTTATGAAAGACTTCCTGTAGGAGTGCCCTTATGTTGCTGTGTAATCTTCTACTGCCTCTACAATAATGGTAGTATCACCCAACCTATCCACTACTATAATACAAGTAAACAATAATAATGCCTGTTTGAAATGCAATGTTGGCAATCTGAGAAGTAATTTTTTTCCCAGGATGCTTTTCCAGCTAATATATGCCTTTATTTATTTGAAGAAAGTAAAGCATATCCTTGTGGGACTATTACCTGCCTCCAGCCAGCACACATACCTGTCCCAGTGGAATGCCAGTTAAGAAAATTACAAAAATAATCTAAAAGGTAAATGCATTTAAGTTTTTAGGTTGAAAGATCTGAACATTTTTGTAGGATGAAAGTCTCTTTTTAATGCAGACCCATGCTGTTTGATAGTTTGAAAGAGAAAAAAACCTCCTAAGATGAAAACATAAATATTTGAAAAGCTGCTACTGTTCTGTGTGTGTTCATGAGCACTTTTCATATTAACATTTATGGGCTACATAGTTAGATCAAATAACTTGCTGAAACTGAAATGAATATGTCATGTGATATGGACTATTTGTTTTTCCATTTGGATTAATTTCTTTCCATTTTTATGATATCCAAAGGAATCAGTCTTGATGTCCAGTTGAATTAACCTACATTACAAATTACCATTTCCAATCCAGGAGCCTGTTGTTCTTTGCTCTCAGGACCTCACACTGATGTATAAGGCACACACAATATCACTTTGTTCAAGATCAACATACTGATGTATTATTATCTTATTTTGTACATTATACCAGTTCTAACCTGACAGGGCTGTACTGCATATCTGTATTCAGCAGTTAAAGAACAAAAGGTTCTATTCCGTTACCTAGTCCTTTAGTATATGGTGCCTTCTCCATGAAAACAAGCTACACACTGTTATTATGTTTCTCCTCAATCTGTCTTTTTACTAAGTTGAATTCAAGTCTGATTTTTTTTTTTTTCCTGGAAGATATTTCCTCCAGTATTTGAATCAGGATATTGTTACTCTCTGTGTCACCTCTGTTTTTTCAACATGCTTTTGAAAATAATAAAAATCAGACCCACATTCAGTATTCCCATGTCTGTCCTTCCAGTGTTTTATACAGAAGGAAAGAGATCTTTCTATGTACTGTTCCTATTCATTGGCTTGTGACTTCTGAAGCTACGAATCACACTAGTGTTTTTGGCCCTGAGTTTGCATGAGAACCTGTGTTTAATTGTTTGTTCACTGTGATCCTTCAAGCTTCTCAGGACCTTATTTTGCAAGAAGAAAAAAAAAAAAAAAAAAAAAAAAAATTCAAAAAAAGATGCTGAAAAAAGAAGAGAACTGGAAGGACACAGCCACAGCAGTGTAATGCAGATCTTTCTCCTGGTTCTGAACCCACCCTGATTGTATTCTCCTGCCACCCAAAGACAGATAGTTTAAAAAGTTTAGATTAATCTTTACTGTCAAGAGTCTAAACAAGGCATTTTGAGAAGATTATTCATTCTGTTCTGGGTCAGGTTTGTAACAAAGATACGTGAACTGTCCCCTGAAGATAAATCTTTCTCCCTTGTTTTCATAGAGAGCTAGTATATTTTCAGACAGTTAAATTTTGGTGAAATTAATCGGTGTCAGGCTTGTGCTTCTACCTGTCTCTTCTCTGTAAATTCTGTAGACTTGTCTTTCATATCTTGGCTCTAGATATACAATTTTGTACCTGTTTGCATTAAAGAACAGTGTATTTTAACAAGCTCAGTTTACCAAGTATATGTTTGTAGGACTATGTTGTTAACTGATTTAAGCCATTTTCTCAAATTTTGTGCTATTTACCAAGGTTAAAAGTACTGATACCATACGTATTCTTAGATCATAAGTTAAATTATTTTTAAAAATTTGAACCTAGACTATGGGACTGCAGGACATAGTTAGAAACATTTCCACCTGATAATGATATATTGCTGAGATCTAAATTTGGACTACACCAGTTCCTATTTTATTTCATGTCTTCTTTTTTTTCTGTGTTACAGTCTTTCTCTTTCCAGGTCCATCAAAACCAGGAGTAAGTCTTGACAGATCACTTTTAATAATAAATAATTTAACTGGTAAAATTAAAGACAATTTAGAAGTTGGCTTTTCAAGGGCCCTGTGAGGGGTTTACTGCCTAATTTCCTTAATCTCTCTTGAAAATCCTGGGCTGCATTATATTAGTGTTTTAATCCTAGTCTTCTGCAAATGTGTTTACAAGTCACAGGTGAACACAAGACATGTTTCTACATATACACTTTCCTCCTCCTCACACATAAAGTGTGATCATGTGTCAACAAACATGATTTGTCTGTGTAGAACTTTTCACACATAGGCTGGGATATTGGTTAGTGATGAAGTGCTCATTCATCTTCACCAATGTGATGTACATAGAGCAAGAGAGCTGAAGAAGTCTCTCCTTTACTATGATTTTTACCAAATACTATACAAAGAGTAAACTTTTGTACCAGATGTTCATACATTTATGGTGCTAGGAGGCCAGAGAAGAGAAAAGTTTTTTACCATCTTATTATAAGCTCCAACTTCTCTGCAATAGTATCATTCATATGTTAACATTTTGGATTGATTAAAATCTCTGTGGAATATTTTAGAAAGGAAGTTTGTTCCTACTGAGTGTGTGTGTGTTTTAATTTCTTTCTGTTTTTCCTTTAAATAATCAGAAAAATACCCCACCCTTATTTTGATTAATTGAATAGTTTCCATAGCAGCTGTGAACCAGGTGGCTGGAACCAGTAACTTAGGATGCTAAATTCTGGGTAATTAGTTTATTTTTAATCTTTTAATTCTGTGGGAGTGAAGTTTAGTGTGTTAATGGGATAGGTTTTGTGCAGAGGTGTCTAGACTAATGTGTTATTCTAATTTAGCTTTATTGATGAAGCTCGGGCCTTATACGAAGGGAAAATCAGTGAAAAAATCTGAAGCAGAGCAAGCTACAATTTTCATTCTGGCTTAAGAGTCCCTAAAGAGCATTTTTTATGTTTTATTTTTATCAGGAGTGTTTTGATAACTGACAACCTGAGGGATTTGGTTCAAAGAGCAGCTTGTGTTCATGCAGAAGGACCCTCTCTAACATAGAAGAAAAGGCATTAATTGCAGAATGAGAAGGCATGGAAAACATATTAACTGTGTCATTCTTTTACCAGCTCCTATTGTTGAGGGAGAACTGATTTTGATTATTTTACAATATGTACATTTGCTGAGAAGAATTTTTTTTTTACTGCTTAATAGTCATGTTTCTTAACCTTTCTTCCCAAACCTTTTTAAAAAAAATTCTCACACTGACTTCTGGTTTTGGTTTTTAAAGCTATTTGTTCAATTACCTAGTTTTCCAGGTTAAAGAAATACATTTTTTGGCTTAACACATAAAAATTAATCAATTTTCATTTCAGTATTTTCCATGTTCTATGAAGTTTTTCTTTTCTGTGGAATAAGGCCAATTAGCAGATGGAGGTTTGTGAGCTGGAGAGAGTCCAAGGGGGAGGAGGCACTTCCTTTCAACTAGAGGCCCACTGACTTTACAGCTACTATCAGCTAAATATTTTATTAGAAAAAAAAATCCCTTCATAGAGATATTTTTACTGCCACTTTTCCCCAGCATGCTCTAAAGTTAAGTAAACTACTGAAGCATACGTGTTCTCCAGACCCATGCTATGCTGGCCCAAGATGAAGGGTGCCAAATTCAGACCACCTACCATTCTTCCTGACCCAGGCACAGTTATTTATTTCCTGTAATAACAGAGTTACAGGTGCACTGATAAGTTTAGCAAAGGCTTAGAACTGCTCCCAGACTTCTTGACTTCACTTATCTGAATTAGAGAGCGAAGTCAGGTAACCAGGAAATGGTCAGACTTCACTTGTTGTCTGCTTCCCCTGTACACTAGTTGTGCAGGCTGTGGGTGCATGTACATTAGCCTTCTAGTTCAGATCTGAAGCAGACTTCTAGAGTGAATCCCTCAGTAGTCTTAATTTACTGAGCTTTGTTTCATGACAGAGAGCAGTGCCAAAATGTCTTTCTGGGTCAGGCTAAACCAGATGTGCTGCAGAAGCACACCTATTGAATTCTCATCTCTAATAGAAAGTCAGTTCAAGGAAAAAACAAAACAAAAAAACAAGACCAAAAAACCCCACCAAACCACAAAACAAACAATCAAACAAAACAGATCACCAAAACAAAACCAAAACCAAACACCCTAAACAACAAAACATATACAGTGTTCACACCACGTCCTCAGCACCAATTACTTCATTCTAAGGATCTTTCTTTGTTGGGCCTCACTTATACCTACTAATAGAGACAGAGACTATCAGGGAATGGTTGCTAGTCCCAACGATCAAATATACAATCCAAAATGTTTCTATACAGAAAAACTTTCTTTTCTGCAACAAAAAGTGGTCCTTCTCTTGGCAGGGGGGTTCAACTAGATAATCTTTTGAGGTCCCTTCCAACACTTAACATTCTGTGATTCTCATTTTATCTACTGGGAAAAGTCTATGACTTTTGCCAAGACTATAACTCTGAGTGCCATGTTATTTCTGTGAATGCGCTTGTTCTTACACACCTGAGCTGCACCATGGAGTATGACAAGAGTGACATGATATGGATGAGTGCATGCCAGTGTTCCACTCCAAGATGTGGCCCTCCTATAGCCCTGCAGCCTCACTATGGTGCCAGACATGACATTACCTTATCAGGGTGGAAAAGGATTATTTTAATGTTGCAGACACTGAAGGAGGTGGAAATGTACCTTTATCAAGTTGAGTACATTGATCAGTTGGCTGGAGATAAAGCTGTGAGAGAGGAATTTTCTGTCATCTGTTTGATACAGTATCTCTGTTCACCAGAGGTTAGAAAACACTACAACAGAAAAAGGTCCTGATTCTGACTCTAGTCTAGATGGGAGTTTTTGTGGAAATGCAATATCTTGGTTGAGTATTACAAGTATTGAATAAAATGCATAAATAATTTTAAGTGCCTTTTAAACACAGCTTTTAATTAAACCTAAGAAGTAGGGGTTAGCACACATAAGGCATGTACTGGATATTGCCACATAACTCTACCTTCACCGTCACTACACTGATGAAATAAAGGACATTTTTTGTAACTAGTATCCAATTATAAGAAATATGTTTGTACAGACAGTATTTGCATATGCATAAAGAATGCATTCAACAGGGTTTTAATCTGCACTTGGGATTACTTATTTTGGATTTTTGCATTTCAATGGATAGAGACACTCATGCACTGGTTGAAAAAGGTCTGAAGGAGCAACAGGTACCATCTCAGTCTGTGCTCCCAAACTGCTTCCTTCCTCCTCTACTGTTCTCTCTGTAAGCACTCTTCCCATACCCACCAACTCCCCTGTTTGTTTACACCTGCTTCTCAGTAAAAAGCTTCATTTGCAGAGCACTTAATTGTAATGACCATCCTTCCCTCACTGACCACTTCTGTCCCAGCCACTGTAGCAAGCAGGTTGGTAGTCTTTCCATTAAAAAGCCACACTGAAGTGAACAATGCCATCTTCTAAACCAAAGAGAAGGAACAGTTAAAGCTGAAATGTTTTCTTTCCTCCTTTGTTCACTAACAGGTATTTAAAAGCTCTTGTTATCTTACACAATGTTGCCTGCTTGGTTTTGTTTCATTGCATTATAGTGATAAAAACCTCAATTTTGTTCAAAGTAGCAAGTGCTATAGATTGCAGGGTGAGGGAAAGGGCAAGATGGGAAAGGCTTGCATGGCTGCTTAAAAGGAAAAAAAAAAAGGAAGCAGGCTTTGGTGGCTATTAGGACATCAATGATTTTTTTTTACCCTGAAGAACCCATCTGTGCTTCTAAACATAAACATGTGAAGGTGAGAGGTCTCCTTATTATGCAGGTAGGGCAGAATGAGGCTGATTCCTATCCAGCTGAGCTGGTTCTGTTGCTTTGAATCCTCTGGAAACATAAAGATCACAGAGTTCCACTGTGTAACTGCTGCATTCCTTGTTTTGTTCCATCAGTTGGATTTCTCTTCTCTTGGAGTATTTTTGAAATGCATCTTCAGAGAATATTTACTCTGCCTCATTCACAGTGTAAAGTGTGAATGCTGTTAATGGAATGCTTTTTTTTTTTCTTTAGCAAAAGGTGTGAAAATTAATTTAAGCTGTCTGATGCAACAATTTTTAACCTGATCAGTATTTACAAATTATTCCATATAGTGAGAGGTTGAAATTCTTTAAATACTTTTACCTTCAAAGAATCAAATAGTAATGAAATGTATGTAGAGGGGTGCATAGAAGGGGACACATAATTGAAAAATTCAGCTTTAGGTTTGGGTTGAAGAGGTCTAAAGTTTCATGATTCCCGAAAGAGACAGTACCATTAAACACTACCAAGATTAAAAAAAAAAAATTATTCCTACTACTACCTGAGTTAAGATTCTAAATAAATATGTAATGTGAAATCTCTCTTATCTCCATGAAGCTGTCTTAATCTTCACTATACTCCTCAGGTTAGGGGAAGAAAAGATATTTTAAAATTCCAGTTCACTCAGTTTCTTGCCTTATTAGCCCCTCTTCTCAAGGAGCTGTATTCCTGTCTTTCCTTTTTTTACTTCTTGAGACTAAAGCTATAACTGTAGAAATGCTGGAGGGGTACAGAAGTCAACAAAGCCACAGGATTTTTCTACAGCTGAGGGTCTGGCTCCTGAGTCACTTTCATCCATCTTGAGATGTACTCCTCTCCATTCCTGGTATCTGCAGACTTTTCCAAGGTAAATCTTAGAATCTTATCAAGGAATAATAGGTCACCATGACTGCAGCTTATCATATCCATTTCTATGTTGCTATTAATAAATACATGCATGTATATGTCTGTATACACCTAAAAGAGTATGGCATCAGAACAACTTTTAGCACTGACACAGAATCACAGAATGGTAAGGGTTGGAAGGGACCTTGAAAGATCATCTAGTCCAACCCCCCTGCCAGAGAAGGACCACCTAGAGTAGGTCACATAGGAATGCATCCAGGTGGGTTTTAAATGTCTCCAGAGAAGGAGACTCCTCAACCTCTCTGGGCAGCCTGTTCCAGAGCTCTATGACCCTCACAGTGAAAAAGTTTTTCCTTATGTTTCTGTGGAACCTCTTATGGTCCAGCTTACACCCCTTGCCCCTTGTCCTATCATTGGACATAACAGAGAGGAGCCTGGCTCCATCCTCCTGACACTCACCCTTTAGATATTTATAAACATTAATGAGGTCACCCCTCTGTCTCCTCTTCACAAAGCTAAAGAGACACAGCTCCCACAGCCTTTCATCATAAGGGAGATGCTCCACTCTCTTAATCATCTTTGTGGCTCTGAGCTGGACTCTTTCAAGCAGTTCCCTGTCCTTCTAGAACTGCAGGGCCCAGAACTGAATACAATATTCCAGATGAGGTCTCAGCAGAGTAGAGGGGGAGGAGAACCTCTCTTGACCTACTATCCACACCCCTTCTAATACACCCCAGGATGCCATTGGACTTCTTGGCCACGAGGGCACATTGCTGGCTCACGGTCATCCTGCAGTTCACCAGGAACCCCAGGTCCTTTTTCCCCATACTACTCTCTAACAAGTCAACCCCCAACCTATACTGGTACCTGGGGTTGTTCTTTCCCAGATGCAAGACTGTACACTTGCCCTTGTTGTATTTCATTGGATTTCTCCCTGCCCAACTCTCCAGCCTGTGTAGGTCATGCAGAATTGCAGCACAGCCTGCTGGTGTGTCAGCCACTCCTCCCAGTTTTGTATCATCAGTAAACTTGCTGATAGTGCACTCTGTGCCCTCATCCACGTCACTGATGAATGTATTGAATATATTGAATAGTACTGGCAAATAAGCCTGTATTCCTGGGCTGATGAGTATCTATAGTGCTTAGGAAAAAACTGTCATTAAAAATAATCACATATAGATAGATATAGGTATATGTACTTAGATCAGTGTAAGTTCCATTTCTCAGTGGTGGGCCATTTCTGTTCTTACTAAGTCTTCTTCTCCTTTGAGAAAAGCATCTCTGTCAAGTTACTGTATTCTGGGATTTAAAACAGACTTGATTCACTTTAAAATTTCATCACGTGTAATGTGTTTTATGGTTTCCTGTTACACCTTTGGAACACAATCTAACTGAATAATAGAAAAGGTAATGGTAAAAATTGGAACAATCATATAAGGAAAATGCTGTAGTTTTAATGTCATTATTATTTAAGCAGCAGCTTACTGTTCTAATACAATAATATGAGCAATGGCAGCTGCCTCTTCTTTGGAGGCATCAGCAGACATTGCCATCTACTTTGAATTGGATTCAGAACACATGTGAACCAACTTATACTCCCACAGCTTGATGACAGTAAAAGTACGTCTGGCAGATGATAATTAATTTATAGATATAAATTAGCAATTCTGCTCAGTGAAGATACATTAATGAAGCAGCAATGCTTGAACACTAGTTATCACTTTTTTTTTGTTTTGTTAAATATCTCATTTTTTGTAGATACTGACAGTTTTCAGATTGAGGTGTATATTTCAGAGAGCAAGGTCTTGATGATATGAGCATATTGTACTATATAAATAATAGCTTCTGTGAGTGGGTCTTGGCACATTATTTCCAGTGCCAGATTCTTTTGCTCAAAATGTTCATGTGGTGAGGACAAAAAGGACTTGCATTTTTCAAACAGGCTTTGTTCTTGTCAGACTGTCAACATTTAAACAAACGTAATCATCTGTTTTGTCATCATTCTTGAGTGCAAATAACTTTTGAGAAAAGGTCTGCCTCATTTTAAAAAAGAAAAAAAGAATGATGTATAGGCCTGAAACCCCAGGGCCCTGCTTAGCTGTCCTTACAACTTGAAAATAAACTATTTTATTAAAGACAGGGCATTGGCTTCATGGTGCTGTTCTTCTTTTATTGACGACCTCATTACTGTGGGATAATGCATCATTAATGCATGAGGCCAGGATCCCACATGTTTTTCCCAGCCCATCTGAGGTGGTAGAAAATTTGCTGGTGTAGCTAGCTGATAAAGCTCATCACCTCCCCACACCCTGAGGAAACCACCTTCTCCAGCAGAGCTCTTTCTGGGATTGCTTTCTAAACTATTTTGGAAATGAATTAGCCTGGTTTGCTTAACTAGATTAAATAACCTTAACAACTCTGATCCAGTTTAGGCTGGAATGAGTTAGGAAGCTGTCCCATGAGCTGCTCAGTCAGCGGGGTGTCTAGGGTTGTAACTGATGTGAGACATGCACAAGAGTGGCCAGAGAGTTACTGGCTTTACCAGTACTGTTTGATTTGAAGTCTGTCTGATGAACTCCAAGCAAAGCAGAGAGGAAAACATATGTGTTATGCAGGAGCCAAAGGAGAAGTCTCAGTGTTTCCTCATACCTCTCAGCTAAGGTCTATATATCAAAGGAAGATGTTGTTTTGCAATTCATTGCCAGAAAAAATCAGATTAGATTGAAGAAATACTTCACAATAAGTTATTTGCTCTGATTCATGAGTTATCAATCTAGCTTTTCCTATCACTCACAAATAAAGAAATAAATAATTTAAAAAAAAAAAAATCTTCCCTTTTGAACCAAATGCCATTTTGGTCCAAAACAAAACCAGAAATAAATTTAGTTTCCCATGTTAACCTTTACGTTTTACGTTTTCAGAGGTTTTCTTCTCCTCCTTGTAAGTCTTATACTCTTGATGATGAAAAGAAATTATTATATGTTGAAGTGCTGCTTTTCCTTTATTTACTTTTTCTTGCTTCCGCATTTCAGAAAACAAGAAATGTGCTTATTCTACTTTCATTCCACTTTACAAATCTTTTGCTAATATTTTTCAGGTGAAATAAGAAAAAACTGTGTGATAAAAATAGGTGGGTTTCTTCTTCTCCATATTAAAGCCTCTCGTTTCCCACACATACTACACATGAATGTAAGCCAAAGAAACAAATTAGAAAAGACATTGTAAAGCCAAATACTTCCCCTCTGCCCTTCTATTTCATGGAGCACCTTCCTTATTAGTAAAATACTAAAGGTTTGGGGTTTTTTTCAACAAAGACAAAAATGTTCAATCTGATGTCAGAGCTAGATGGTCTTACCACATTTGTCACCCCAGCATGAAAGCCACTTTGTGGACTTCCTTATCATACAGTGGATGAGAGTAGATCGCCCAGAGCTGGAGTTCACAGTCCTCCTGATGAACTCAGCCTCTACTCAGTACACTGAGAGCTAACAAAGGCTGACCTTTTAACACAGGCACATATGGGCCTAAGGTTAAACAGGTGAATATCCTTTTTATCCACAAATGAAGTGCCTTTTCAGACACCAGGAAAATATCACAAGGAAGATTTTCTTCCTGTATATTCTGCTGACTATGTTTCTCATTTCTCAGAAATGTCCCAGGCCTGTGTCATCACTCATACACTATCACTGGGATCCTTCTTATCCTTTTCAGAATTCCTTACAAATACATTAATATCATATTTTAATCATGACCTTCTAATGTTGTTTTTTTTTTCCTTTTGCCTTCTCTGAAGACTAGACTACACTCAATGGGGATAATGTCTTCTCAGAAGGATACTCCTGAGAACTAGCATAAAGGACATATGTGAACCTTTCTTCTCGCCCTTGTTTCAGATATGGGTGAAATGCCATTTTCATAATGACTAACTAAGGTGGTCTCTGTATGTAAATCTTTCTACTACATTCAGAGAAGGAAGATCTAGTAATTGTTATAAGAGGAGGTTTGCACTCACAGGTACAAATAATGAGGGCAAACAAAGTAGCAGATTGCAAAAGCAGAAGCGTGTGTTTTAAAGCCAAAGTTTTTTTATGACCAACTGTAAAGAACTGGTGAAATGCAATCCATCTGGAAAGGATTATGGCCCAGAAACTAGTAAAAGCTGGACAGCCATGATGACCTGACCATGTCTGACCTCTAATATTTTGCAGAAATTCTGAACTGCTCTTCAGTACAAGAAAAGGCAAATACTTGAACTATAGTCTAGTTTTAAGCCCTTGCATCTCTACAGAAATTTGGCAGGGGTTCGGCTGAAGAATTGTGCAGTAGAGCAAAACCTCACTACACCAGCGGCTACTCTCAGAACCTAGAATACATGTTTTGAAGTGTTTTATAAAATCTTATTTCCATTCTGAACAGCGTTATCGATCAGAGCACTGGGAGCTTTGTTAGATTAAATATTTTGCCCTGAAGTAGCTGGATGGAAGACGAAATATCTCCCTTCCAGTACCACTTCTTAACAGTATATTACTAAGATATTTGTAGATGTTTTCTCTATAGGCATCACATAGAAAACCATTGTAATGATTTTCTTTAAAAGGTATTTTTCAACAATAGGCATACTAGGGAGAGCACCTGACCCCTTGCTTAGTACGAGAACTCCTCCTTATATGTCTAATGTTATTATTTTCTTCAAGGCTGGTAAAAGCTCCATGTTCAGAGAAAAGTATCTGTGTCTGGGTATAATAAAAATCATCAACACTAAATCCCAAGAAACAGAACTAAGACATAATACCTTGGATGTTGCGTGCAGTATGTCCATTCAATTTCCTGGAGGTTTTCAGTTTCAGGGCAATTTCCTGATAGCTTTAAGCTTTAGCACTTTCAGGTATAGTTTCTGTTATGAAAAAAATAAAAGGAAAGTATAAAAGCCTAGAGAGCAAAGAAAAATGGTACTTTTTCACAAGGGAATGCTCAGTTATAACACAACAGTCTATCATGAAACAATACTGTGTGATTGCATCACAGTCTGTTCCAGTATGATTTATGTGTTCCTGAACCACTCAGTACCATGTTGTAGGAAATCTAATGTATTATTTCCAGACAAAACACTTTATTAACTCGTAGTTAGGGTTAAAACCAACTAGTGCTTATTTGGTCAAGTATGTCTTTAGAAAACACTGAAATACAACAATGAGAAAGTTTAGGATTTTAAATTTAAGTTCCATTTTACAGAAGAAAAATACTAAAATAGCTCAAAATATTAGAAGGCAACATCTCAGATTTTGCAGTTTATTTATTTTGGTCTTGATCCTGTTGTTAAAATAAATGGAAAATGTCACCTATTTGCAGGAAGAAATTCTTTGAAAGCAGAGAAAAATTCTACAATATCGGCTATCTCCCTGATTCGTCTTACCATTTATTTTAAAGTGTGGAATATTTTGCTCTTACAATGATTAATAGTTCTCGAGCCTCCACAAATTCCTGTAGTCTCTCTTCAAACCTAGAAATTAATCCTAAACTTATGGAAGGTTATATCTTCTAGCGTGTGAATAGGTCTTGTCAATTTTGCTGTGAACTTGTAAGTTAGGTGTAATGTTGAGCTCCATCTCAGGGGGACAGAGGGTGAAATAAGACAGCTAACAAATTGCTATTGATTAACACAATAAATTATGAATGTACAGTTTTCAGACCAAGTCGGTTTGCAGTGATTAAACAGATCCCCAAAATGTATGTTCAGATGTAAAATCCTTTTTGTTCTAGACATTTCTCCAAGTTGTCCTTAAAAAGAAACAATTTCATTTGGTCTATGAAATGCTGGGTATTTTGGTTCGGTTCAGATCCTGTTATGGGGTAGTGTGAAAAAAAGGTTATAATATAAAGGAATCTGTCTTCATCCAAAGGCTGTAGTAAAATTGGAGTCTTTCCACAATGTAATTTTTCACTGTCCTCTGTATCATGTTTTATGGTATAAGAGATTTTGCAGCCAAATAAGGTAGTTCAATTACTTTAGAGAGAATACATTATTTATTGACAAAAAGGTCAAAGGGGACCATGTGATGCAGGGAATTTTCGGGAGGATTGGTGATCATTTGTCAAGAAAGAAGAAATGTACATTGATATGTGAAGTTATTATGCTTCTCCTGATCACAATTTGACCTTTCTCTTGTTATAACTATACATCACCCTAAGGGAGAGGGAAGCAGGACATAAGCCACAAATAGGCAGGAGTCTTAAGGTGATGATTAGAAAAGCTAAAATGAATGGATAATGAAGAAAAAATGGGCCATTTGTGCACACAAACACACATGTGTTTTAAAGGATACAAGCCAGTTTTATTACAGACACTGGATAGCATGTGGTCCTTTCAAAATCTGAAGATTTTTATTTTAAAAATAAGAATGTACTTTAAAAAAAAAAAAAAGTCTTAAAGTCAACAGTTGAAAGTGTGGCAATTCACATACATCTTAATAAAATTAACTGTTCTAATAATCCCAGCTTCTTTAGTTATTTAGTTTATTTCTTTCTACCTATCTCTCAAGATGTGTAATTCATACTTATCTGCCAGGAATGGAGGAAGAAAAAAGGATGAGAAATTCTATCATTACCATGGACATGGCAGGTTTATGAAAGGTTGAATAATCCACAGAATGAGAAAAACAGTTTTGTTTTGTGACCTCATGGAACACAGAGATTGTACATGTGACAAAGGAAAGAACAAATTACATTCTTTGTTATAATCAGACTTGCAGCATGCCATTCCCAATTACAGGTTGCAGAACTCAACAAAACACCATGCAGTTGCTGTGAAGAAAACAGGTAGAACTTGAAAATTTGGAAACTGTTTATTTTTTTAAGTTTCCTATCAGTTTCAAGTCACTTAGGAGATG
Source organism: Todiramphus chloris collaris (assembly GCA_025345505.1). Classification (NCBI taxonomy): domain Eukaryota; kingdom Metazoa; phylum Chordata; class Aves; order Coraciiformes; family Alcedinidae; genus Todiramphus; species Todiramphus chloris. The sequence goes on along the minus strand of JANVCC010000152.1, from coordinate 3,153,355 downwards.
TGCTTACTATTTAACTGAATATTGAAGTTTGATTTTTAAATCCTCCCTTTAGATAGTGCAAATTTGTGGCAACAGGAATCATGGGAGGTAGAGATCAAAACCATCTACCAATGTATGTGTATATAGTTTGTAAGTTACTTCATAAAACTTTTACATTCCTCTGGTGGGTTGAGTCTGGCTGTCAGCGAAGCCCCACACAGCCGCTCACTTGCCCCCCTACTCCCTGGGAGTAAGCCTTGCCCTAATTCTCACACACACATAGTTAGAGATACAGTTTTTCCTGCACTATAGATGGAGTTTATACAACTCTATGACCAAGTTTGCAGTTCTTTGTCTCCTGCTCAGGTATTCTGTCAAAATGATATATACTTCAGGGAATTAGCAATGAGTGAAATATAGCATTGAGGAGTATTCAAGTACATCATTAAAGGGCACAAATTGAGACCATGTACTAGAATTATTTTCCCTATTAGTTGGTTCTATTTTGAAAGTCAAAATTCCACAGAAAACCACTCTTTCCCACCAAGCATTTTATTTTTAATCCTGAGATCCTAATCCAACCAAGTTAGTGGATGGTGTAAAATTTGTGCAATGTATTCAAATTGCAACTTAGAATCTTATCAAACAATGTAAAGATCTGATTTATCCATGTTCAAAAAATTATTCCTCACATGCAGACTGAAGAACAGCCTCTCTGCTTAGTATACTGACAGGTGTATTGGTAGTTAAACACATACTGTACATAATCCTTCATTTCACTGGAGCTGATGATCAGACTTCCTTCTATTATGCTATAGCAATAATCACTTTCAATGTTGATTTCAATTCCATTGTGAAGTCATCTTAGAGAAAAAAAGAAAGAAACTACTTGAGCATTCATAGCCAAAGGAAGGCATCAAGTTTAGTGTATAGAACCTCCTAGCACCAGTTATTGCTGAGGATGAGCATCATTCAAAAATAGCTGGTGCAATAACCAATTACTTAGGTAGAACTTTGGATACATTTCAGAATGCATGCCTGACAAAAGCTAATCTTTTCTAAAAGAGGCAAGTCAAAATAGATCTTTGACATCAAATTCATAATTTTGTCTACTTTGGATCAAATTAATAAAACTTTTGTTTGCAAAACTATTGTCCACAAAGGCTTAGGACTTGAAATCTTCATGGCAGATTTCAATTAATATTTTATTATTAAAACCTTAGAACCATAGAATAGTTTTGGCTGGAAGAGACCTTCAAGATCATCAAGTCCAACATTATTCCTAGCCCTATCAAAAAAGAGATTAGCCTAGAAAGTCAGCATTGTTGAGTCTGTGCTGTACAAGATCAGGGAACCTCTCTTTTCCATTCTTTCACCATTTATTCTTCTGGGACCAAGAAATCAAGAAACATGATTTAAATAGAGAGAGCAGAAAAGCCAGATGTGTGAAGAGTAGGGAGGCAGATTTATATACATAGGCTATTGGTGAATAAAGCATGTTGACGGTGGACAAATTTATTAGTTGGATGAGGATACATGAAATTCAGACAATACTGGCACTGGAGAGACTGGAATTAGGTGGATGCTGGTCAAGGGTGATGCCTGGCTGCCACCAGGTAAATGAAAGCTAAGATCAGATGAGTAGTTGGCAGAAGAAATACTATCCCTGGGAGATGTTTGGGAGTGAAACAAGAAGCTTAAACAAGAGAGAAAGGAATGGGAGTGAAGATGTGGTGGAACTATAGCAATTCTGTTTCAAAGTATCACACTTAAGCCAATGCATTGAATAATTCCTAAACAAACACTTTTTTCAATGAGGTTGTTGGGGTTTTGGGGAGTTTTTCTGTTTTCCTTTTTCTCCTAAAGAATTTTTCCATACTTGTCCATCAAGGAAATAAACTGCTGTACTTAAGAAAGACAAAAGGACCTGTCCACAGGGGGAGGGGTCCAGCCAGCTGAATAAAGGGTGGTTTTGCTCCCTGGAGGTGAGGAGAAGCTGCCTTCGTGGTGGAGAGAAGTCGTCCCCACTGCATCTCCTGCTCTTCTTCTGCCCCTGCTGCCTCCCGAGGAACCTTCTGGGCACTGGGATCAGCTTGGAGAGAGGTCAACCCTGCTACATCTCCTGCTTCTTCTGCCCCTGCTGTCTCCCGGGGACCCTGCTGGACACCGGGATCGGCTGCCCAAGGGGGTTTGTGAAGCGGGCTTTTCATCAGCCATTGCCACATGAGGACTGAGCTGGCTCCGGAGCGGCGGGGAGACCATCGCGCCCTCCCTGCTCACCAGGAGCCGCCCAAGAGGTTGGGACTGGGTTCCTGGTGCTGTTGGTTGTTACTACTATAGTTATTGTTGTTTGTTTGCCTTGTTTTTTATATATATATTTAGTAAAGAACGGTTATTCCTATTCCTCATCTTTGCCTGAAAGCCCCTTAATTTCAAAATTATAAGCATTCGGAGGGGAGGGGGTTGCATTTCCATCTCAAGGGGGGACTCCTGCCTTCCTTGTCAGACACCTGTCTTTTCAAACCAAGACAGATATTCAGAAGTAGCCTAAGAGTCTCATAATTTTTATGTTATATGAGAGGTGAATTTTTGTATATTTGGGCTTTTTTTTTTTTCTAGATGTTCTCTGGCAAAAAGTCGCATCCATTACATTGACCTCCAAAGTCTTAAACAAACTCTCAAAGAACCTGGTAGCTGCAAGAGAAAGGATCTTGTGACATAGATTAGTAAACTCCATCACTTTGGAGTAATGTCCTGGGAAAGTGCACTACTACTAAAGAACATAAATTCACATAAAAAGACTTAAAATTTGCTATTGTGTCAAACTCTTGAGACCAGAAATTGTTAAAATGTTTCTGATATTGCAAAGAAGACATAGGTATCATAAATCTCTGAGAAGTGTCACATGACATAGATATTATAATGCTGTGTTGGCTTGACCTTGGCTGGATGCCAAGTGCTCACCATGGTGTTCTATCTCACACCCCCCTCCTCCTCTTCTTCGGGGGCAGAAAGTAAGATGAAACTCATGGGTTAAGACAAAGGCATTTTAACAAAAAGCAAAGCCACGTGCGGAAGCAAAAGAAAACAAGATTTATTCTCTATTTCCCATCAGCAGGCGACGTCTGGCCCCTTTTCTGGGAATCAGGGCTCCAAATGCATAGTGGTTGCTCCAGAGAACAAGCCTCCCCCCTCACCCCCTCTTTTTTCTAGCTTTTATTGTTAAGCTGACATCATACATGTGGCGTGGAATATCCCTTTTGTCAGTTTGTGTCAGCTGTCCCAGTCATGTCCCCTCCCAAGATCTTGCCCACCCCATCACACTGCAGGGGGGATGTTGGAAAAACATCCTTGGTGCTGTGTGAGCCCTGCCCAGCAGTAGCCACAACACGGGTGTGTGATCAGCACCTTTCCAGCCCTCAATGCAAAGCGCAGCACTGGGAGGGCTGCTATGGTGAAAATTAACTCCAGCTCAGTCAGACTGAATACAGATGCACAGATATGTACATCATCACTAGTTTGCAGTCATTCTTCAGTTTCAAAGTTGCCTCAGAAAACTGCCAAGCACTTCCAAGCTTTGCCAGAATTCAGTGAAGACTGGAAGAACTTGGCAACATCTAGACTCAAGGGACAACTTTAATGAAGCAAAATTATTTTCAGTACACTCTATCTCATTAACTTTCGTAGTGAATGAGGTACAGACATCAGAACTCAGCTGGAGTAGCTCTGTAGTTTTCTTAATTCAAAGGTCAGAAAAGCCTGAATTAAGATGAACTGTAGAATTACCATTTGTCCCATTTTATAATGATTGACTTTTTATTCACAGAGTGCCCCAGATACATTCAATGTAAGAAATGAAACATTATTTACAATACTTTTATATTGTGAAGGATATGAGGGAAGTGTCTGTAGGATGCACTATGTAATTTTAGAAGAGATTCATACATAGCAACGTAAAAAAGAAGGATTTTTCATCCTGAATAATTTACTATGATTTAAGATTTAGAATGAAATCATGAGAGTTGACTTTTTTTTTTTAATGAAATAAAATAATCGGAACTAATTGATCCAATATGGAAGGAGACTTAGAAAAAGTCAAAATGGGAAATGAAGTAAAATTCAGGGTTTTTTTTTTTTAAATTAGCTGATTGCTTAGTTTCATTTTCAGTTAAATCCAATGCAAAAATATGTTTTTGCAATACTACTCCAAAACTTTGTTGCTTGATGGCTGCCTGAGTACATATCCCAGGACTCATCCCAAATTATTGTATTCCCATACTTATTCAAGCACGTTGGAAGTAAAACAACACTGAGTTGTACAGATATCCTGACTGATGTGGGAGGACAGAAACCCAAATATAATACTTTAAAAAAGCAATAAGCTGATGAGGAAACTCAATTACATTTTTTCTTGAAGACAGGTGACACAAGATATTTCAAAATATTCTAATTTGGCTTAAACAGACAGAAAGTTTCTTTTTTTTTTTTTTTTTTTAAATCTACCTTTCTATCAGAAAATTATATTAATGAAAAATGTCCAATCAGTTTATATGTGTTCTAAGTAAAATATGAAATGTAGTCTGCATTTGTTGATCACATTTCAATGTGAAAATGTGATAACAGTTGGACCAAGAAAGAAAAGGGATGACATAGATTGTCCAAAGGGAATGTGCAAGCTGGACCATAAGAGGTACCGCAGAAACATAAGGAAAAACTTTTTCACCGTAACGGAACACTGGAACAGTCTGCCCATAAGGGTTGTGGAGTCTCCTTCTCTGGAGACATTTAAAACCTGCTTGGATGCGTTCCTGTGTGACCTTCTCTAGATGGTACTGCTCTGTCAGGGGGGTTGGACTAGATGATCTTTCAAGGTCCCTTCCAACCCTTAACATTCTGTGATTCTGTGATTGATTCTGTGATCTCCATAATATTAATGAGGTTACCTGGGAGGGCTGAACACAGCTTTCTACCTCTTTTTTTTTTTTTTTTTTGGAATTTTTGCCTTTTTCCCATGAATACATGCTATATTTAATGGACTGATAGCTCATTAACAAGGCGTATGACCGATGCATACAATTTTTTATCAGTGAAAAGAGTAGTCTATCAATGGTTTTAAACCCACACTGTGAGGAGCTCATGCAGTTCCAGTTTGAAGAATTTCTACCCATTCATTCCTAATCCCACGTTACATGTCTTGGTCATGTCTACGCCATTTGGAGAGGTTGTGCCATGCATTAGATAAGTCTAATGCATCACATCTGTTGCAAAAGGGCAGATTCAACGCTGTTGTGCTGGGGATATCTAAAGATGGTACTGTCTTTTAGTTTCTTTCAGCTGTGGTAATGCAGGTTCTGTTATTCAAAGAAGTCAAAGTGGAATTCATGCAGTCTTGAAGAAGCTACCACACCTCCTTAGGTGCCCTTGAAAAATAAATATGTTGCTCTGCAGGGAGAATCAAATAACAATAAGGATGAAGCTCACCTAGATTAGAGGTGTCTCTGAGGCTAAGTCAAACTATGACTCATATCAAAACAACTTCATTAAAGAAAAAAAGACATGTCCTTGTCATAGGGGACTTATTTTTGAAGGGTGTGGAAGGCTCTGTCTGCAGACCAGACCCACTTCTTAGAGAAGCCTGTTGCTTCCCTGCGGCCCAGGTTAAGGACAGAAAGAGAAAACTTCCTACACTAGTTCAGCCCTTGGACTACTACCCGTTAATAATTTTTCAAATAGGCAGTGATAACTTGAATCAAGAAGTCTATGGAAAATGAAAAGAAACACCAGGGCTTTGGGATGGCTGGTTAAGGGATTGGGGGCACAAGTGGTGTTCCTGTTCTCCTCTATCCCACCAGTTACAGGGATTCATGAGGGTTTAGACAGAAAGAGCAAGATTAATTCCTGGCTTTGAGCCTGGTGACACTGGCCATCTGCTCATGGCTTGGATGGGCATCTGATCTGCTGGGTAAAACACTGGCTGGATGTCCGGGCTCAAAGAGTGGTGGTGAATGGAGGTAAATCCAGCTGGTGGCCAGTCACAAGTGGTGTTCCTCAGGGCTCAATATTAGGACCACTTCTGTTTAATATCTTTATCAATGATCTTGATGAGAAGATAGAATGCATCCTCAGTAAGTTTGTGGACGACAACATGGGTGGGAGTGTTGATCTGCTTGAGGATAGGGAGGCTCTATAGGACTTGGGCAGACTGGATTGATGTAACTGTCAAGTACAAATGTCAAAATTACAAATGTCAATTGTATGAGCTTCAACAAGACCAAGTGCTGGATCCTGCACCTGGGTCACAACAACCCCAGGCAATGCCACAGGCTCAGGGAGGAGTGTCTGGAAAGCTGCCTGGCAGAAAGGGACCTGGGGGGTACTGATCATGGGTACTGATGATGAGCAGCTGAACAAGAGCCAGCAGTATGCCCAGGTGGCCAAGAACTCCAATGGCTTCCTGGCCTGTGTTAGAAATAGTGTGGACAGTAGGAGTAGGGTGGTGATTTTCCCTATGTACTCAGCATTGGTGAAGCCACACCTTGAGTACTGTGTTCAGTTTTGGACACCTCAATACAAGAAAGATATTTAGGTGCTGGGGCAGATCCAGAGAAGAACAACCAAGCTGGTGAAGGGTCTGGAGAACAAGTCTTACAAGGAGTGGCTGAAGGAAATGGGACTATTTAGTCTGAAGAAAAAGAAGCTGAAAGGAGACCGTATTGCTCTCTTCCACTGCCTGGAAGGGCACTGTGAAGAGGTAGGCTTTAGTTTCTTCTTACAGGTAACTAGTGACAGAAGAAGACAGAATGGTCTCAAGCTGCATCAGGGGAGTTTTAAACTGGGCATTAAGAAAAAAAATTCAGTGAAAAAGTTGTCAGGCAATGGAACAGGCTGCCTAGGGAGGTGATTGAGTCACCATTCCTGGATGTGTTTAAAAGCCATATAGATGTGTCACTTGGGGATATGGCTTAGTAGTGGACTTGGTAAAGTAGGGTTAATGGTTGGACTTGATGACCTTAAAGGTCTTTTCCAATCTAGATGATTCTAAGAATCCACAAATAAACATAATGGGTAAAAAATAAAATGCAGAACTAATGATTGCCACATATGACAAAACACAGCAATAAGAGTCCTTATGCTCTCTCTGTAGGTGAAGAATGACTCTATGAGAAATGATAAAGGGTGTCTGGGTAAAATAATTAACCATATGTTCCCCCAGCACTCCTACATCATTTGTAATTTGTATAAAATATGATCAGAGTCAGATATAGCAAATGGATAAGGTGACTGCAGCATACTACTCCCACCCATAAGTGGGCATCATTAATAAACGGAGCTCTTAGAATCACAGGTGTGGCTTAGCAGATCTGTATAATAGATAACTGTGGCATAACATTGTGAACGGGAAAACAGGCGAGATAAAATTAATACAAAGGAGTATGACGGTGGACTCAGGAGTGAAAAAGTTACAGATTTGGTTCAGCTATGGTGTCCTATATCATATAATCATGTTGTTTAATATACCTGTTCTTTACTGATTTCCCTGTAAAATGAGATAGTGTTTCCTAGCTTTATGGAAGTTGTGTTTAGAAACAAAATCAGTTAAGGATTTTGATCTTGTCAGCTGTTACAGACACAAATCATAAAACTAGACAAAAGAAATCCCTCCAAGTGGATAGATACAATGCATAGATAACATAATTTCAAATTTCACAAATTGCCTTTATTCATTTCTGCTTACACTTTTTCATATTCAGAAGCAGAAACAATCAAGAAAGTCTTTTAGGTAATATAGCTGTTTCTCTTATGTTGTCTTCCACTGCACATTGACTCAGAATGGGGTTGTGGTGGCCAAATATTCTAAAAGTTAGGAAAAAATCTGAAACATGTATCTGTATGTGGGGATTTCTATCAGATTGACAATGCAAAGATACTTTCTGCTCCTTAGAATCAGTGAAAAGATCTTATACTAACATATACTCAAAACTTTCTGTAAAAACAGAAGTTCTATAGTTCTGGAGGTTTCAACAAATGCTAAGGTACAGGTTTTAAAATGTTATATTCTAGTATGAAAAATTATCTTTGTTTTTGAGAGACTCAAGTCACATTACTTCTGATTCTATGTTCAAAAGTGATAGCATAAGAACAGAAAAGATAAGGGAGAAATATTACTAGGGTAACAATAAAGTAGTATGATTTATTCTACAGCTATACATTAAAATGGCTTTCTCATCAGTTATATTTTGACCTGAATTCTAATAAGCAGCTCAAGAGAATTATGACAACTAGAGGAATTAACCCCACTTGTAGAGAGTAAGGTAAACAAAAATCCTCCTTCTGTTTGCAGCAGCTCATATCACAAAGAACTCAGACACAGTTTGCCCCTTTATGTCAGAGAGTTGCTAAGAAAAATCACTTGTTAAATTAATGGCAACAGCTGGTGACTACTATCAAATAATACATATCAAAATCTGACATTTAATTTTCCTCCACTGTATTCTATAATTTTAGCATATACCTATATCTTCATATGAATTAAAATTTCTGGACAAGAAGAACTGAGTAGACCCATAGAATACATCTATGTCTTGAATTCATTTATAAAGTGCAGAATGACGTGTAACCTTCAGAAAAGTAAAAGGTTGCAAGTGTAGCATTCCTGACTACAGAATAACTATAATGCTCACTAAACAGAAGACTGTGAAGTTTTAATCAACTTGGACTTGCTCATAACTTTTGAATCCTTTAGTCTTATAATTGTCACTAAATTTAGAGTACTAAACTATAGATTTGTGTGAAGGGGTACAGTTACATTGTTCTACTAGTTGCAATGAAACATAGGAGCAGGGTTTTCTCTGTTCCTTTTATGCTTTCTTGTATTCACATCACAAAAGTCCTCCAAGGAGTACCGAGGACAGGATGCATGCTGAGAATGACACACTGAGCACTTTATAACTACCTGATATATTTGTAAAATCTGTTGTTAGAGATGGCCACCTACAAATGTGTTACTAATACCAGCTTGAAGTAAGCGAGATGCATCTTAGGGAGACCTCATTTAACCATTGTGGAGTATGGTTGTTAACCTCTCAAAATGATTTAATGCATTCACCTACTAAGTCCACCCAACTTCAACCAGGTGGCACAGGTTCATGGTCTGGGAACTGTGACATTTGCAATTCTGTGAATAGTTATAGGAAAATTGCCTGGGTGGGAAAAGGTGCATGGAACTGCATGTCTTGACACAGAGAAGAAAGATTTGGGGTCTGAAAAAAAGTTGAGAAACAGGGGAGATGTAGATGATAAATGCTAATTATGAAAGGCAAACTTCCATGTTTTTAAATTCTGTTACATTTGGGGTTTCTCAATTCTTTTATTATCATACTGTGAAAAGACAACATGAAATCCTGTTATTCAATGAATCCTTTATTTTAATGACTATACACTTATTAAATGAGTCTTTTTTTTTTGTTTGCTTGCTTGTTTTTGTCTTATTAAGCTGCTATTCAAATGTGTATTTTGAAAATAACTTTATTTTCAAATATGCATGTTTTATGGGAATAGATTCAAATAATCATACTACCAATTTGCAAAGACAACAAATCAAAGCAACAATATTAACGAGCTTGTCTTTTACACCTTTTTCATGCTTTTTTTGCCTTTGTTAGCCCTACAACATCCTCCTGGAGAAACTGCTTATGGCTTAGAAGGGTGAATGCTTCACGGAATGAAAAAACATTTGCATGGCCAGGCCCAAAGAGTGGTGGTGAAGGGAGTTAAGTCTAGTTGGCACCTGGTCACAAGCTGTGTTCCCTAGAGGCCAGTTTTGTTTAATACCTTTATCAACGATATGGATGAAGGGATTGAGTGTACCCTCAGTAAGTCTGCAGGCAATATGAAGCTGGGTGGCAGTGCAGATGTGCTTGAGGGTAGGAAGACCTGTTGGAGGGATCTGGACAGGATGGATTGATGGCCTGAGTCCAATGGTATGAGGTTCAATAAGGCCAAGTGCTAGGTCCTGCAATTGTTTCACAACAACCCCCTGCAGTGCTACAGGCTTGAGGAAGATTGGCTGGAAAGCTGTCTGGCAGAAAGGAACCTGGAGGTGTTGATCAACAGCCACCTGAACATGAGCCAGCAGAGTGCCCAGGTAGCCAAGAGAGCCAACAACATCAGCAACAGTGTGGCCAACAGGAGTAGGGAAGTGATTGTACCCCTCTACACAGCATTGGTGAGGCTGCACCTCAAATACTTTGTTCAGTTTTGGGCCCCTTAACAAGGACTACTGACGTTCTGGAACATGTCCAAAGAAAAGCAAAGAATTTGTGAAGGGTCTAAAGCACAAGTCTTATGAGAAGCAGCTGAGAGAACTGGGGTTGTTTAGCCTGAAGAAAAGGAGGCTAAGGGGAGACCTTATTCTCTACAACTACCTGAAAGGAGGCTGTAGCAAGGTAGGGGTCAAGTCTGTTCTCCCAAGTAACAAGTGGTAGGACAAGGGGAAATGGATGAGAGTTGCACCAGGGGAGGTTTAGTTTGGACTTCAGGAAAAACACTTCACTGAAAGGGTTGCTAAAATGTGGAACAGGATTCCTGGTGAGGTGGTGGAGGCACCACCCCTGGAGGTATTTAAAAGACATGTAGATCAGGTGCTTAGGGACACAGTTTATTGGTGGGCTTGCCAGTCTTAGCTTAATGTTTGGACTCAATAATCTTAAAGGTCTTTTCTAACCAAAACGATTCTATGATTCTAATTGAAGAAAAGGGTCTAGTCTGAAGAGACCAAAGGAATTACTGAAAATGAAACACATAAATAAATAATAAATTATAATTGTTAATAAAAGTGTAATTAAATAAAATATAATGGGGTGTGATATGTGATATGCAAGAAGTCATGACAGATCACCTATTGATGCCATCTTGATTTGATCTCCAGTGGCAGTCTAGAAACTGAAAATATTGTGTTCTGTACTTCCTCTCTATTTCAAAATCAATGAGGGAAACACAGTGCAGATGTAAATATTTAATTTAAATACTTAGAGATTAGTATTTTTTTTTCCCAAATTAAATTATGGGCTGACTTGTAACTAAAACATTTTCTTATAAACAGTGATAATAAAAGTTTAAATAAAAGGAAAGGCCTCAGTAGCAGTATTAATGATGGACACACATTTTAGACAGCACTTAACATCCCATTAAAGGTAACAGAAACCCCTGGAGTCTTCCAAAATTGACCTGAAATATCACATCAGGAATACAATATTGTTTGCTGTGTAAGGAGTTTAAAGCTGTATTGTAATCACAGAAGTTGAGAACACTCCCCACAAACCAGTGCACACTATGTTAACATTGAAGTTTTGTGGTGAGATGAGTCTCAGAGATATAGAACCTCATTTCCTTTTCCCTAGTACAAATAACGGAGATAAAGCCAAATTACAAGGTAGATAGTCATAGAGTGAGCAAGCAGAACTGAGGATTGTAATATGTTGTATTGAAAGGTGGCTCCATAGCCTTAAATCTGTGTAAATAAACAATGTGAACATTAATCCTAAATATATATAATTAATCTATTTCTAGAACAATTGAAAGGAAGTATGTATGTACATGGCACTGCTCATAATTCAGAGACATTGCAGATAAGAGTCTGAATTTTCAGAAGTTTAATAAGTCTCAGCACATCATTTTAGAATTCAGGAACTCCAAGCTTTAGCCATGTTAATAACAGCAACAAAGAATTAGGAGAGCTTGAATGCATTCTGCATGAGGATTCCATTCTGAAATAGGTTACCACATGAATTTTACCTGATAACAACTAAGAATTTCTTAATTCCTCTTTTATAAGCATTGCAACACTTGTTAAACACATTCTTAATCACCATTAAAAAACTAGAAATAATTTCTCCAGCATACAGCATAACTGCACATTGATTAGTATTCAGATAGATTGTTCATCTGTCCTAGAAATTAATATTAGAATAATATTATTAGAAATAATGTAAGAAAATAATATTAGAAAATATTAGGATCACAGGATATGAGGCTTTCAGACAGCCCAAGTAGCTCTAGGTCAGTATGTTAAACACCTGAACTGCTTCCCAGTATTTAGACATCAGATTTATTTGGGCTTCACCTGCCCCTACACCAGTCCTAACAGCAAGGAGAAGACCAAGGGGAGGTGGGATGGGCTGAAGAAGATGAGGGGCTGTGATGTGACTGCAGCTTCAGCCAAGAGGTTGTGCCCACTCAGAACAGCAGCTGTCCTTCTTGTCAGGAGCTGTGGGCTGGGGCCATGTCACAGGGGGGTTGGTGACACAGCTGGCCCAGGAAGGGTGTACAAAGGGCTGCACAGTGAGCCAGCCTAGCCTGGAGGTGACTTAGTGAGTGAGCAAAGGATGAGGTGAGAGGACAAGAGAAGAGGGCAGGAAAGGGAACAGCTGGGCCACACATAGGGATGCAGGGGCTGCCTGTGAAACAAGAGTTAGTGGGTGATCTTCTTTTGCTTTCTAGGGCCAGAGGACCCAAGGAGGACATGGACAGACCATAGTGCACCCCTGTCCTCCTCCACTCAGCTCGAGAGTTTTGTAACTTTCTTCAAGTACATCAATGTGAAGATAAGGAATCAAAGTAATACTTGGCCAGTGCCATTTTTGAGCTATCTGCTACTGGCACCAGCCCCAGCAATGTAGTGTCCATTTTACAGGGGGCAGCAGGCTGGTGATGGAGTTGGTTACATGGCCACCTCAGGTTGGGTGTCTCTGGACTGCTGAGGGAATATGGGACAGACAACCTTGGCCTGAGTCTGGGAAAGCTTAGGCAGGGCCTGCCCATGGTGACCAAGGGTGGCTGCTCCCCTTATTTGTACATATTTTCCTATTTTTGACATCCTCAGGCCCAGACATGAACACAACTATACTTTGGTGCACTCCTGTCACCTCTCTCCTCAGCCTCTCACAGCCAGAGATTTCTGCAGCTTTCTGCAAAGCCCTTGACCTGAGGACAAGGAAGTCCACACAGCCCCAGTCTGCGCCATACTGTGCTCTCACAGGCAACAGGAAGCTCCCCACAGACATGGACAAAGAGCACTCTGCAATACCCACCTTCTCTGTCTGCAATTTACCTCAAAATAAAGTTTCTGATTTAGGAAGCCATTTTATGCTGACAATATCTTGCTAGGGACAGCCTGTACACGAATGTGCACTTTTAAGTTCTTAGCTCCTTGCTTTGGAAATATTTTTGGATTCCATGTTACTGTGCATGAGGGTTTGAACTCCACACCTTGCCTGTTCTTCCTTTCTTAAACAAGAGAGCAAAGAGGTGAGTTTTCTAGGGTCAGCAAGGATCACAACAAGACTGATGATGCAGAATATACCAAACTTCTGTTTAAGCAAGATACTATTTTAATTTCTATGGGGCTTTTATGAAAACATGACCCATTTTCTGCATCTTAAACTGAAGTGCTGTGAGACTGGTGATGTATTACAGTGGCACACATGCGTTGTGATTGCAGACATGCATTGAAACCAAACAATGCAACAGCTAGTTTGTGCACTTTTATGTTGCTACTTTCAATCCAGGAAATTAAAATCGCTCCCATTATGATTTACTGTTTTCACTGGTATTGCCCAGAAAAGCAGAATATGAAAAACATTCCAAATATCCGAAAAATCTCTTTTAAAAAATTTCTTAGTAGTCCTGACAACAGCGCTCATGTGTTATTTGGACCCTAAATTTCTCATTATAGCATATATGCACTTACATGATATTGAACCATATGGCTTCTTAATAGCAAGTAATTAAATCCTCACAGTAGTGGAAACTGGAACCTGTGTCTCCTGCATCTCAGAGTAGCCAAAGTGAGGTTTCCCTCCCTTATGTAGACAGACAATTCTGTTCTCTCTGTCGAGTACTGATGAAAAAAACTCAGATGTTCTTTAGTTCTTCTCGATGAACAATGTGAATATGCTGCTCTTTAGAAATCATGAGAAATGCTGCAGATGAGAATTAAATTTCCTGTATATGTCTATACTTTCAGTTTTGTAGTAATTGAAATAACAGTGTCATTCCTCAACACTCATCTTGTTTCCATCCCTGATATATTTCCAGGTCAGTAAATGTACTGTGTAAAAGAATTAACTGCTAAAAACATGGGAACACAGATGTGGGCACGAAGGAAATATGAATATGTTCAAAGAGCTGCAGTAAAATTGCATTGACAAATGCTAAAAATGTTATCAAATATTATTAGAGTCATTTTACCACTGTTCTCAGTGTTACTGTACTAATCACATTCTAGAACTATCACAAACATTCCTCCTGGGTCAATCTTCTTGGTCTGAGGTACTGATGGGAGGAAACATAGTTCTCACTCTGGTATTCTTCACCTAGCAGACAAGGTATCTGAGTAGATATGTTCAGGCACCATGTCAATATGGGGCAAGGAGATATTCTTCTCTATCACCTCTGCTCATGTCCCTTTAGGAGTGTTTTTTTACTACAGGTGTTATTGGTGGAGGACTTTGATAGTCCTTCTAAAGGTTGGCTAGAAAGGTTTTCAGACAAACCATTCATGTTCAGTCGTCATTCTGGCACACTGACAAAATTTGTCCAAATGGCAGTTGGAAAAAGTGGTCACAGCAATTGTCATTTAAAAGCAGTTTAACTCAGCAAAATTTAAACCCCAGACAAGACCAGGAAAATAATGTTCTCTGATATCTCTACCTTCTTTTTTTTTATGCATTTTTCAAAGACTTGATAATCCCAAGTGGAGATAGAAGAATTTTCTAAAGAATAGCTAAAAGGTACTGTAAAATGATATAATTTCAAAAGCAGCCTGGTAGGAACAATCTCTAACAGATCTTCCATCCTGAAATACTCATTTGACTCTGTATGCAACCCTTACCCAGAAAAAGTATGTGATATATCATGGATCAAACCAGATGCCCAATAAGCTGGCACTTCCAAGTATCAGTATGTTAAGGATATATTATGAAAGTTGAAGCAGTTGTGGACAAGACTATGTATGTTTCTGAAATATGCATATCAACACATGTTAATAAAATAAATTCCTTAAAAAGTAATTTAATTTTAAATTGGTTCCAGAAAATGATAGGCATATTTTGGTAAAAATGGAACAAGTTTTACTTATCACTCAGTATCTCACTCAGTTTTTAATTTCTTTCTTTCCTGGTTCATTCTCAGTTTGTGCTTGTTGTATGCACTTGAGGTGATAACTCTAAAAGATCTTCTGATTAACCTTTGTTTCCATGGAAACAAACAGCTTAATCTGTTCAGTTTATTCAGAAAAAAAAATAAATTATTTGGGTGTATAAATAATCAGTCTGCTTTTTAAAAACAACCACATTGCTTTCTTCATATAAAAGCTAGCGATTCTAATTTTTGGCTTAGACACTGACAGAGTAACTAACAGTAACTAACTTCTGTGTTAATAATTATTTTGCAACTAGGTTCTTTAATAGAATCATTCACTTAACACATAAGAAATAAATATCCGGTTTTATGTCCTTATAATATGCCAAAAATATAAAGTTTTCTTTAAAATTAAGCAGAAAAAGACCACTAATTCATTACAAAAAAAAAAAAAAAGAAAAAAAAGAAAAAAAAGTTCCAATGATTAAATCTGTGTATAAACCATTTTGACTTCATTAACAAAAGTGGCTGCAATTTACAATAATTATTTTGCATATTTAGAAACATACATACATATATATATTTGTACATCTACACACAGAGGCATTACACTATATCTGAAAGATGTGTTTGAGTTAACTTAAAAGTCAGGAGACTTTGGGGAGACTTACCTTTTGCCACATAAGGTCAGGCAGGTATCGTACATGGAATCTTGTATGCTGCATGCTTGAGCAGCACACTCTATGTGTATGATTGAGTTTACATTGCAAAGGAGATCATATTCTGGTCTCATATTTTTAGTTGTATATTTTTTGTATATTTGTATATTTTCTAAAGTAAATTTATTTATTTGATTAACATTCAAGATAGAATAAGCATTTCTTGTCACTAGAAAGTGTTCTCTGTTCTATGACCTGAAACAAACATATCTCATCTAAGTAGCCTAAAATATCCAAACTATGTGTCACATGAATTATTATTCCCCAACATTTTTTATCAAGGTGAAATTTTTAAGTAATGTGTGTCTTTAATTCAGACTGTTAAATGCTGAACCTATCAAATGGAATTGAATCAGGAACTCTATTTCAACAAAAAAAATTAGATTCAGACCTTGTGCATCTTAAGCTTTACTGATTTAAACACTTTCAATTGTGAACTAGAATCTGCTTTTTCTCTTCTTCTGAAAGATATGAAACCAAAGATAGAAGGATAAAACCAGTTAAGTTTGATTATCTTTACTGCAGCACTTCTAGAAATTTTGGGAACACTATCAGCGTTTGCAGTTTAATGATTCTTCATGAGTATTTAATGAATAATTCACACTTTCTATGTGCATTTGTTAGTTGTAACTTTACACATTGATTCATAGCTTGAAGAACTGTATTACCTTAACTGCATGTTTACACTAAGTAATTACATATAGTTTCAATTCAGCAGTGAGATACGGCATAGTTCTTTTAATTTGAGATATCAGAAAACACATACTGAATTGAGAGTGCAAATTAAATGGCATAAAGTCAGTGTAAGACGAGCTTTATTAGAAGCCATGTCAGGCCTCTGAGCAGCTCTACTGGGAAATCTATTAAGAAGTCACCTGAGAACCTGTGTACTTAGGCAGCTAATAAAAGTATTTTGTCTTTTCTTACAGCAAACTGAGCTCCTGAATATATGCCATATATTAGCTTTTCAATACCAGAATTTGTACTTCTAAGACATCAGCAACACTCTTTATAGAGACTTAGGGAGCCATAGGGCTTCCTTGACTCTTTAGTAGACCTGCTGGCTCATCTCTCCCTGAAACTTAATTTACTTAATTGCCATGTGGAATTACCTGCTTGGCATTGATTGGTGCCTTAATGAGGAAGGTGCGATTGCTGCCTGCAGTGCCTTTTGGTGTAAGCAGAGTGGGAGAGTGGGACAAAGAGCTATCTGCAGCATTATTATGAAAATACAGTGGTCAAAAGTAACAAGCAAATACACATCTTAATAAGCTTATGAGAACTAGATGCTACTTGAAGTGGGTCATATCCCTAAATCCCATTCTTAGGGAGTCACCCACAGAAAATGTGCACTGACTGACATAGGAATTCAGCCTGAGAACCAAATAGGTTTGTCAGAACATTTTCTTTCACTGAAAAACATCCTGGATTGTGGATTGTGCAGGAGGTCTTGGCCCTGCTGGACATAACAATACTGTAGGACCGTAAAATAAATACATTGACAAAAAACAGGAGAGAATGAAAGATGTCAGATTTAGTGTGTTAATATTCTTATATTCTTTGATCGCTTTTATCATCTCCAATGGTTTTATATTTTATTTCTGTGTACAACATTGTCAAGTCTGAGCAAATAAAATCAGACAACAGAAGTAAAAAGAAAACAGAATATTTTTTTTCTGTAGTTCTTGGATACTGCTCTAGAACTGAAAGGAAAACTTTTGTCTTTGCAGTTGAATTTATAGAATAAAATAAAACCTTTATAGCAAAGAAGCAGTCTTGTCTGCGTTCTACAAGATGAAATCCTGGCTCCATTATGTCACAGAGGAACCGGTCCAATAGCTTCAGTTAGATCAAGATTTCCTCACAGCTTTTCAAAGTAGTTTTAACATTCTCTAGACCACTATGCCAATCCTACTCAGTTCTGTTTCATCTCCATGTACTTCTATGAAGACACTCAGCAGAAAAGAATGTGCATTCATCTTTTGCTGGACATAGTTACCATGGAGCCGTCAGTCACAAGAGCAGAGACATCACAGTTCAGGATCTCAAAACATTTCTCTTTTGCCAGCTATGATTCAGTGAGTTCACTACTCCAGCTCTTGCTCATGGAAAAACTTATATGGCTACATGAAGGCAAGAAATAATCAATAACCTTCCCCTTTCTGAAAACTAGAAAGGCATTATGACAGGTCCCTAAGGCAATATATTTGAAAACTTCACTATTTCTATTATGCTATTTTTGCTTCATATGCTTAATTGATAGGTTCATTAAAAAGGGAAATAAAAGAAGCAGGAGGACGCTGAAAAAAAAATTTACATGCAAAAGCAAACACAGTGTATAATGGTCTTGCAAGGTCCCAGACTCTCAATCCCGGCTCCCCTCTCCCTCCCAGAAATGACTGCAGAATAAGCACTTTCAATGAAGCCTTTCCACAACACTTCAGTTTTCGGCCAAAGATGGAAAGATTAATTCAGGATTCCGTTCCCTTCCACTGATGCTGTTAATGATGTTTCTCATGAAGTGGAGAGGCTCAGGTCTGGACTGCTGGGACTTAGGCATCTCTTAGCCTCAGCTGGGTGTTTTAATTACTAATTCCCTAATACTTAGTGATTTATGTTCCCTTGGCTGTTTAAGATGGGAATGGTTATATTTCATTGATGAATAAGAAACCTCTCAAGGTTACAGTTCTGGAAAGAAAAATTGATCTAATTCAGTGGATAATCAGGGATTGTGAGAAATTTCCAATATTATTTCTGCCATCTTTTAGAGGAAAACTTTTCCACTTTTTGCTTCAAAACAGCTGTTTTCTTTTATAAACTGTTCTAACATTTAAGAGTTCAATTAAAATAGTTACATAACTTCAAAAGTAAATCTAAGACACCATTTTGGATGATGGAAATCAGGGGGGTTATTCTTCTGAAAACAAATGAAAAGTTCCATTTTGTCTCACATCAAATTGTTACTCCCTGGATTTTTTTCTGTCTACCCTCAAAATACTGTGCCCAAATCACAGGACAGTGAATTGAAACACATTTTGCTGTTTTCTATTGCTCAAAAAATATTGGTAAGTATCAGTGAAATCATACTGCAGATCGTTATTTCTGTTTGCATAGACACCATGCTTATTTAAGATTATGAAGAAAAGTAATATAATTTTTAGAGAAGGATGTTACCATCTCCAACAGCATAAAAATTTGCATAGTAAGTAAATAACTTTTAAATATCCAACACTTTTCTAAGGCAGCTATGAAGCCTTCCCTATTTCTGTAAGCAGCAGAGAGAATTGTAAAATTGGATGATCTGGATCTAAGAGAAATCATGAGATCTAGCCCCTTGCTCTGTTTTTACCTTTGGTATTCTGTGGTGAATATGTTAAATTTTATTCTTTAAATGTAGCTAATTTGACTAAGGGTTTTGTTTCATCTTTTCTTTAATTACCACTACATGATATCAGTTTTCCATTATATCTGGAAAATGCTCTGAGTGTTTCTAAGTAAGCAGAAACAAAAAGCAACAGAGAGCCTGAATTTGCAACTTCAGTTACTGCAGAAATAGTGCTTATTCATTGTAGATTTATATGTGCATGATCCAGATAGTGTCATACTCATCAAAAAACACATTCATGGAATGATTGAAAAGCAGCTTCCCTCACCTACAATCAATATACCATTTTTTTAGTCTCAACAGTGTTCCTACTACCAGTACTATGTCCACCCAGCAAAGTCCTTTCTCCTTGCTCTCTGCATCATGTCTCATCTTACAACTCTTGTAAAGATTTTGTCATTATTTCTTCTCATAATTCTAATTTGGGATGCTTTTGCAGGTACAGAATATTATGGATGAATTCTGGCCACATTAGCTAAGTGATTGGAAACCAGCCAGTCAGATTAATATCTTTTTTAAAAAATTGTTGAGTAGGAAGCAGCAGAAGTGGACAAATCTCTCTCACTCAGTGTGCTGGCTGAAAAGCATGATGAAAACTGTAATTTTGCTAGAAGAACGTTTCTGACAAGTTCAACTATCTGTCAAAAAAGTATTCCCCAGGTTACGACTCATATTCTCTTTGCACTTATTTGTGGATACAGGTGCAGAATGTGACAGATGTCAAAAAGGAAGGGCAGGGGTGTGAAGAGGGTGCAATCAGTCAAGGGTGTGGAATTACGTTGTATTGAAAATGCAGAATAACAGAAGGCATGTATAGAGGAAGGAGGAAAGAGGTAATATACACAAGAAAACCTAGAAACAAATTAAAGTGACATTCCAGCTGCTTGCTTCATGACTCACATTTATTCATTATCATTTAAATATCAAACGCTGAAACATCTGGTGAGAAAGATTCTGATGCTTTTAAGAAAACATAAAAAATCCCATGAAACAATGAAAACCCAATGTGAAAGCAGGAGAGGGTCTCTCCATGGTTTTCCAGAAACAGTAAACACTTGATCTTGCCTATCACTGAATGTCATATATATATGTGTATATATATATATGTATTTATATATGTATATATACAGATATATACATATATAGACAAGACATGAAGGATCAGGATCACAATATTATGAGTCAGGTTAAAGGGGAGTATTTTTGCAAAACACCACTATATGAAGAGCAGAATGTCATTCTCTCTAGTCTCATAATTCAAGTAATCAGAAATTGTGTTGCTTAAGAGAGGGAAGGATGGATTAACATTTTGTATCTTCTCTCCATTATAACATTCTAAGCAGCTCTTGCTCATGTGGGATCTCACTTTGCCAAGCTAGGAGATAAGATGACCTTCCTCTGTGATTTTATGAGCACTTTAAGGCTCAATGAACACACCTCCACAAGTGTATCTGCACAGAAGGTAAGCTCCATAGCAACATCCTTAGCTTGTATTAGTGTCATTTGTTCTATGTCCAGGCTACCAGGGAGTATGGGAACAAAAGGATTAACAGTAATACTGATAATACAGCTGGTCATACTTTTCCAAGAGAAACATAGAATCATAGAATGTTAGGGGTTGGAAGGGACCTCTGGAGATCATCGAGTCCAACCCCTCTGCCAAAACAGGATCACTTAGGGCAGGTCACACAGGAACACATCCAGGCAGGTTTTGAAATTCTCCAAAGAAGGAGACTCCACAACATCTCTGGGCAGCATGTTCTAGTGCTCCATTACCCTTACAGTAAAGAAGTTTCTCCTCATGTTGAGGTGATTCCCTGTCCTATTACTGGGCACCACAGTAAACAGACCGGCCCCTTCCACTTGACACTCATACCTCAGATATTGACAGACATTAAAATCTCCTCTCAGCCTTCTCTTCTCAAGACTAAACATCCCCAGGTCTCTCAGCCTTTCTTCATAGGAGAGATGTTCAAATCCATTAATGATCCTTGTAGCTCTCTGTTGGACTCTCTCCAGCAGATCCCTGTCTCTCTTGAACTGGGGAGCCCAAAACTAAATACAGTATTCCAGGTGTGGTCTCACCAAGGCAGAGTAGAGGGGTAGGAGAACCTCCCTAGACCTGATGGACATTTTTCTTAATGCATCCCAGCATACCACTTGCCTTCTTGTCCACAAGGGCACATTGCTGTCCCATGGATAACTTACTATCCACTGGGACTCCCATGTTTTTCTCCATGGAACTGCCTTCCAGCAGGACAACCCATAATCTCTACTGGTGTCTGGTGGTATTACTCCCCATATCCAAGGCTCTACATTTGTCCTTATTGAACTTCACAAGGTTCACCTTCAACAAGCTCTCTAACCTGTCTATGTCTTATTGGATAGCAGCACAGTCTTTTGGTGTGTCAGCCACCCCTCCAAGTTTCATATCATCAGTAAACTTGCTGATGGTACACTCTATCCCCTCATCCAGGTCATGGATGAAGATACTGAACAAAAGTGGACCCAGTACTGATCCCTGGGGAATACCACAGGCCTCCATCTTGACTCTGCACCACTGAACACAACCCTCTGAACTCTGTTGGTGAGCTAGTTTTCAATCCACCTAGCAGTCCAATCGTCTATCCTACATTTCTTGAGTTTTCCTACAAGGATATTATGGGAGACAGTATCAAAAGCCTTACTGAGGTCAAGGTATATGATATCCACTGCTATCCCTTCATCTACCCATTTGGTTATTAGATTAGTCAAACAAGATTTCTCCTTAGTAAATCCATGTTGGCTACTCCTGATAACCTTAATTTCTTCCATGTGGTTAGAGAGAGACTCCAGAATGAGCTACTCCATCATCTTTCCAGGGATGGAGGTGAGGTTGACCAGTCTGTAGTTGTCTGAGTCTTTCTTGCCCTTTTTGGAGACTGGAGTGACACTGGCTTTCTTCCAGTCATCAGGCACCTCTCCCATTCTCCATGATTTTTCAAAAACAGCAACAGCATCAGCCAGTTCTCTCAGCACACCTGGGTGCAGACCATCAGGGCCAATGGATTTGTGTGCTTTCAGTTTATCCAAACGATCTCTAACCTGATCCTCACTGACCAGTGGAGTGTCTTCCTCTCTCCAGTTTTCCTCTGTTACTTCTAGTGAATGTGATTTTGGAAGGCTGATCTTGGGAGTAAAGACTGAGGAAAAGAAGGCATTCAGCAATACCATACCAGTTACCATATCTCCCACCTCATTCAGCAGTAGACCCACTTTTTCCCTACTCTTCCCTTTCTCATTGATGCATTTGAAAAAGCTCTTCTTGTTTTCTTTCACTTCCCTAGACAAAGTTTTGGGAGAGACTTGGCCTTTCTTGTTTTGTCTTTACATACTCTGGCATCATTTCTATAATCCTCCCAATTAACTAGACACTGTAAATTTCCCTATTCCATTTGAGTTTTTCCAGGAGCTCTTTGCTTATCCATGCAAGTCTCCTGCCTCTTCTATTTGACTTTTTTTGCATTTATCTTGAACTTGGAGGAGGTAGTGTTTGAATATCAACCATCTCTCTTGTGCCCCCATACCTTTTAGAGCCCTACAACATTGGTTGATGCACGTGTTCTGTCAAAAGTCTCTGACAAAAAAAAAAAAATCTATTAAATATTGTAACTTTTGAAGGACAAAGAATTTAAGTCATTTTGTGGAGGATTCATCTGCCTTAATTTAGTCATTTAAATGTTAGGGGTTCAAACCTCAACTAATCAACCTAATTAATAATCAGGAGGGGAAAATGGTACCTCAAGTGCGATTTATCTCACCATAAGACAAGCATCTAAGATAGTTTAAACAACTCAAAATACATGTTCCTTTCCTTGAACTGTAAGTGTAATCAAAAAACAGCGAGTTTAGACCACGTCTAAATCTTAAGTTAAATCTTACCATTTCTCATTTGTTACAGGCCACATAATTTAAGTACACTAGATATCACTCGTATACTTTATTTCAGCCAATAACAGTGTCAAGCAATAGTGTCATTATAACAATGGTGACCTTTGATGAGATTGTTTCATATGTCCTTAAATGATGCTTCAAGAAATTACAGTTTCAGATAACAGACTGGGTTTTTTTGTTGTTGTTCTATAGGAATTGTCTCAATGCTGGAATATCCCAGGGTGCAGAATTTTTCATATTTCAACCTTGAGAATACAAGTCTAGCCACTGTCTCTCAGTAGACAAATCTGTAGCAGTATCTCAAAATACCCACTTTGTTCCCCCCACTTTTTATTCATCTACTGCCCTTCTGAATTTCTTTCTCTTACACATTCAAAAAGATTAATTTCATTGGGTTTTCTTCAATTTACTGTCCCTTTAGTTAATTAGGAATACAGTGATGTAAACAAGTTCTTAATTTATTCCAATAAAGAAGAAAAATTATCCAGTCTAAGCTAAGGATGAGTGCTAAATTAGCAGTAAAAGAAAAAGAAAACCCTCTACATTAGAGAAATCCATTCTCCTACTGGGTGTTTACTGGAATGCTGTTAATATTTGATAATTTCCTAACTAATTATTTTATTTAATAGGAAGATTAAAATAATAAGCTTGTTTATGAGTACAGAATTGGCTGTATTAACCAAAAAATATTAGATTTGGGGTTTTATTACCAAAAACTCAAGATATTTATAATATATATTAATATAATATAATATAATATAATATATAATTAATTTTATATACTCCAGGCTCTTGAATTCTAGTTGACTGCTACATAGTGAAAGTGATTGGAAATAAACCCTACAGATCATATCATGTGAGGAGGGAGAACCTGAAAGGAATCTTAGCTACTGTTTAACTGCTTGTACTTTAACTAACCTGAGGGCTCTTCTCATATCAACTCCAAGGCTGATAATGATACTCTGTGCCTGGAGTCATAAATAAGAGAGGCGCGGGAGATACTTTTTCATTCTTTTTATTCTCCAGGGTAATCACAGATGCAGTACAACAAAGGAGAGTGGATTGGAAAGCCATCCATCTCTGGGACTCAAATTAATGGCCTTACACATACAACACAAAGGCTGTGTTCTTCTATTAGTCACCTACCTGTTAGACTTTGAGGGGGAAAAGGAAATGGAAAAAAGGCAAGACAAACACTAGACTCACTTCTGAGCTGACTCTCTCTGAGAATTTTATTTTGAATAATTGTTAAAGAGAGGAGCAATAGCAAACAAAGCTTTATAGATCTTCTCTAGTGAGAGGCAGTTCACAAGCTTTAAAATGTCAGTCACTATTTTTTCTAGGAGAAGAAATGTTCCAGCTTTCACAGCACACAAGAAACTCATACAATGCCAGATAACAAATAGTGGAAAAAATGAGTTCTACCAGCTCTGCTAATGTTATAGCAATGACTCCTCTTTAAGTGAGGAGTCTACTTACAGTAGATTTTATTTCTGCTTTAAGAGTTTCATACTATAGCTATAGATAATTCCTGGATTAATTTATATTTTTTTCAAAAGGATAATACTTAGATGAAGACTAAATCTAAAGGCATGAAGGGTATTTATGCTGCCAACAAGTTTGTAAGGAGCTGTTGCTCAGCCCAGAACTCCTCATTCTTTTGTTAAGTGATTAAAAAAAGCCCACTTTCCACGTGCAGTAACTATGCAGCAAAGTCTTATTTACAGTAATCCTCCAATGTAATAGGAAAATATGGGGAAAAAACAGCCTGATAGCATCAAGTAGAGCTGCAAAGTAAGACAAGACCTGATGGTTTCATATATTTCATACATTTGTTCTTTAATATGAACTGAAGAAACAGAACTATTACACTGAAAATCAATTTTGTCTTCCCTTAGATAAATCTGACACATTCTTTGCAGAAACACATCAGTAATCCTACCTGGGGGAGCTACCATAGATGAAGTAGAAAACTAGGGGTGTCTGTGGATTGTCAAGAAATACATAGAAAAAAAATATATTTTTTTCAGAAGATATAAGGAAAATCTTTTTTCAGAAGATATAGGAAAAAAGATATATAAAAAAAGGAAGCATAAAGTCATGTCAATTTGTTTTCTGCTTTCTTAAGCTTGATTCTAGTTTTATGCAATTTATTGGTTTTTTTAAAGGAAAGCTGAAAATCCCATGTAATCATGTTTCCCAGATACTGGTCTTTAAGAAATACACAGAGGGTATTATCATTCATATTTATAAGGTGAAAAAGTACCACTGTGACAAGGTAGTTTGACCTCCTATACAGCATAGACCTCTAGGAATTCTCTACTGAATTCAGTGTTTAAATTACAAGCAGTCTTAATTCAAACTTGTCAGAGAACCCATCACAGGCACTGAAGTGTTGTTGCAAAGATTAGTTACACTTTGGTTTAAAAATGGGAGTCTGCTCTTAGTTTCCTATGGGTTAGTTTTGATTTTCAGTGACCAGATCATGTTATAGCCATGCCTGCTGCAAGAAGACTGCCACTGCCACCACTTAACTCTCTGGAGTAATGGTTGCTTGTGTGCAACCTCTGGCCAGGGGACACTACCAGAAAACCTCTACAAGAGAAGCTGGTGGGAGTGCCTGGACATGAGTGGGGGGGGGGGGGGGGGGGGTCTCAGATTCACTGTTTCAGAGGCAGAGCCCTCTTGAAGAAGTGTAGCTTTCAGTCTTTTTTCACCTGCATTCAAAATATTCCATCTCTGTAAAAAGCCTTTACTCATGCCCTACTTACTAACAGAATCACATAGCTTGCCATGTCATTCATTATTTATAATTTCTTCAATCTTTCTGTTTCCTCCATATGGATTGGTGGTAATTTTATGGTTGTTTTATTTTTCTGTATATAGGACACAACTAAAAACACTGGGCTGTGAAAGACACAAGAACAGACCCTGCACAATTCCTCTGGAATACTGTGTGACAACTATAGCAGATCATATCCCATCCTTTTACTGTAGACTATTTATAGCACTTGAATAAGTGGTTCTGTAATATCAAGTAAAATTTGAAGGAAAACTTGTGTACAATTTATTAACATGAAGACTGTTATTTGTATCAATTTAAATAGCATTTTAATCTAAACAGGTATCAAGTTAGTTAGGGGAAATCTATGTCCCATAATTATATATTGCTTGCCTCTAGTTATAATGTCTTTATTTTCTTATTAGTCAAGCCTCATACCAGCTGTTTCATTGTTCTGCCAAGGCTAAATTTGAGACTGATGAGCCTGTAATTCTCTGTGTCTTCCCCCTTCCCCTCTTTTTAGAATTGGCACAGGTTTAGCTTTCTACCACTTGGCTTCCCTGCAGCTCCAAGATTTATTGAAAATAAACTTAATTTAAAAAGAAAGGCTGTTAAGAACAAAATTGGAGTACATGCATTTGTTACTTAATTCTTGAAACTATATTTTTTTCAGTTTGAGAATTGAATTATATATAACTTAATCTGCACACAGAAAGTATCTTTATACATTCTTATGCAACAAGTAAATATATATTAAAAAACATTTTAATAACAATATATATACATAGATATATACATTAATAAATAACCTGGTTTTTCACTTGCATGTATTTTGTCTGCTACAGTATTTCTGAAACAGGTGAACTGATGAAAAATCAGAAAGTATCAGTACTGTTGCTTTATAAAGTAGAAAGATAATTTTGTAAGAGTTCAAAATGTTTTTAAGTTTAAGAAAAGTAAAACTGGGACATGTAGGTAAAGATTCATCTGAGCAAATGCAGCATATTGAGAATTTTTAAAAGTGTTTCTCAAAGTTTTTTTTTTTCATACTGGACTCTGGAATGAGGGAAAAGGAGTGAACTGATGAAGACTAATATTTTATTCCAATCTCCTAACTTTTTATTATTGTTTGTTTTCCCATTTCCAAGAAGTATAACACCATCTTCAGGAGTCTTGCCACTTGTATATATTATCATACTTAACTGTTGGATGCAAGAATCCTCATGTACTGTAGTTTCCATTAAAGACATTAGGACCCTATGTATATTTGTTGCTATATACTACCTACATCGTTATTTTTTTTTATTTAATTGTTTTGAATCTTTAACTATTGTAGTAGGTAAGGATAGCTAGAGACGAATAGGTTACAAGATGCATTTTTAGGGGTATGTCTGAAAATATTGTATATGCTAATATACGGAGACTAAGGGAAACACACATCATGTTATCTGTCTATCCCTTACACAACAACATTAATAATACGTAATAATTCATTGTCAGCTTGACCCTGTGAGATGAGGGACCAGGAACATCCGATCACAGGCAAGATTTTGGAAAACAAACGAGGTTCTGTAAAAATAATGGAGAGGCACAGTTTGGAGGATATCACAGGGGAGAATCACACAGCAGTGGCTGCAGTTGAAGAAGCAGGCTTTGACAGGCAGGCATTGGAGAGGATGAGCAATTTAGATCTGATTCATTCAAGTGTGCATCAAGGATGAGATGCCTGCAGAACATTCAGAGTTATTAAAATCATGTTTTTTCCTTGGTTAACTTTTATCTCACTTCTAAGCAACTATGCTTTTGTATTATTAGCACACTTTGGGGTTTTTTTCTCCCATTCTTCTCCTTCTATGCCTTTGGGACACAACTTTTTCGAACTTAGTCAACTTTTACATTATATGCTTCAGAACTGCCAATTTTTGTTATTTTATTGTAATTCTTGTAACTTCTGGAGATTTATCTAAAATCCAAGGTCCTCAAAACAGTGGATATTTCTTTTAGTTGAGAAAAAATAAAAAGCCCTAAAAAGTTTCCAAACCTGTTTCAAGCCCAGTTGGGAGAGCTGATAAAAGTATGCCCTGAATGTGCAAAATCTGCAAGGCATATAAAGAATACTGCAAATATTTTCTGATTTTTATTTAGTCCAAGCTTTTCAGTCTTATCTGTAATAAAATTCATGACATTTGAACTTCTAGAGTTGAAACACTGTCATTTTTCAGTGCAAAGGCCTACACTTTTCAAAAGTGTCTGAGCAACTGAAAAAGTGAACTAATGCATCTGTGTAGAGTTGGGATTGGGTAGGAAGTTAAAGGAGTCTTAAATTACCCTTTTACCACTCATCTCCTGCCTTCATCCTATGGTAAATTCCTCTTCCCTATGTCAAAGTCTTACCTTCCCATGTGGCAAGCTTATGAGACAAGACCTGTATGAGGCAAAAGTTGTGATGTTGCACCTCCTGTGAAAACTGAGTGACTCTCCCTGCATGAAATCCTGTGATACTTGATCATATTTATTTAAGCACACCTCATGTAGAGAGTATGTCTCTATAATATGATTTGATTCATGATGGGAAAAAAAGGACAGGAATGGGCAAGTACTTGTTACCTGACCTGAAACAAAAAAAAAATTGAGTCTTTCATCTCCATTTAAAACATGAGTCTGTCTGTCCTGCTTGATTAGCAATAAAAACCATAGAAGAGGCCAAGCTCTACTCATATAAATCTTCCCCTGCTATTTATACACATAAATGGTTCATATTTCATACATCCACCACATACTCGAACTTCCTTATATGTATTGTCATCATCTCTTCCTCCATCCAAAATTATACACACATATTTTTATGTTTTCTATCCTTCCATGTATGCACACAGCTGGAGACAGGACTGTCTCTCTGGAGAGTTGCTGCAAAGAACCTTGACTGGCAGGGCTTATTGATAGGGCTTTAAACTAGATTTGAAGGGGGAAGGGGTCAATAATCTTACATTTACATTTGCTTGTGATGAACAGTGGGGCAACACACCAGGGGCTAAGGGATGGAATCCTAGTAAGGGCTCTCAACTTGTTATCCTGAGGAAAGCCAGTGACATGCACTGGGACACCCCACAGGAGTCAAAGGGGATTCACACAAGAGGGTGATCCAGCCAGCCCAGCTGAAGTGCCTCTACACGAATGCATGCAGCTTGGGCAATAAACAGGATGAATTAAGGTCCACTGTGCTGCTGGAACGTAGGGGTAAATGGTTATAAGCTGTTCAGGAAGGACAGGCAGGGGAGGAGGTGTTGCCCTTTACATCACTGACCAGCTGGAATCCATGAAGTCACATATGGGGAAGGATGATGAGCTGGTTGAGAGTGTATGGGTTAAGATTAAAGGGAAGTCAGGGGAAGGTGATGTTAGGATAGGGGTCTGCTACAGGCCACCTGACCAGCAGAGCCAAGTGGATGAGGCCCTCCATAGGTAGATAGAAATGGCTTCGCGTTCACAGGACTTGGTCCTTGTAGGGGATTTTAACTACCCTGACATCTGCTGGGGAGATAACACAGCAAGGTACCAGCAATCCAGGATGTTCCTG
Organism: Todiramphus chloris collaris; assembly: GCA_025345505.1. Taxonomy (NCBI): domain Eukaryota; kingdom Metazoa; phylum Chordata; class Aves; order Coraciiformes; family Alcedinidae; genus Todiramphus; species Todiramphus chloris. Next base: position 3,123,842 of record JANVCC010000152.1, on the reverse strand, counting down.
GAGTGCGTAAATGACAACTTCCTCCTCCAAATGATGGAGGAACTGACAAGGAAAGGGGCTATGCTGGACCTTGTTTTGACCAACAGGAAGTGCTGATGTCTGATGTAAAACTTGGGGACAACCTTGGCTGCAGTGATCATGAAGCGATAGAATTCAAGGTCCTCAGGGCAGCTAGGAGGACGTACTCCAAGCTTACAACCCTGGACTTCAGGCATGCAGACTTTGATCATTTCAAGGATATGCTGTCCAAAGTGCCATGGGACAAAGCCCTAGATGGTAGGGGGGCCTAGGACAGTTGGTCGGTATTCAAGGATCACCTTCTCAGTGCCCAGAAGCAAACTATACCAGCAAAGAGAAAGGCAGGAAAGAATTCTAGGAGACCTGCCTGGATGAACAAGGAACTCCTGGACTCACTGTCACACAAAAAGAAGCTCTATAAGGAGTGGAAAGGAGGACAGCTAGAATGGGGGGCATACAAGGAAGCTGACCGAGCAGCAAGAGACCTGGTTAGTAAAACTAAAGCTAAGTTAGAATTAAATCTAGCCAGGGAGATTAAAGGTAATGCCAAAAATTTCTATAGGTATATCAATGGAAAGAAAAAGACTAAGGAAGGTGTGGGCCCTCTCAGAAAAGAAACTGGAGAACTGGTGGTGAACGGTGCTGAGAAGGCTGAGGTCCTCAATGACTTCTGTTCCTCAGTCTTCACTGGCAAGGGCTCCAGCCACAACCCCAGAGTCACAGAAGATGATGGCAGGGGTTGGATGAAAGAAATGCCCATTGCAAGTGCAGATCAGGTTCATGACCATCTGAAGAACCTGAAACTACACAAGTACATGGGACTTGATGGGACACACCCACAGGTGCTGAGGTTGCTAAACAACTACCTATTATATTCCAAAAGTCATGGTAGTCTGGTGAAGTCCTCACTGACTGGAAAAGGGGAAATATAACTGCCATATTCAAAAAGGGAAAGGTGGATAACCCTGGGAACTACAGGCTAGTCAGTCTCACTTCTGTGCCTGGTAAGATCATGGAGCGGATCCTCCTGGAGGCACTACTGAGGCAGATGAATAACGATGAAGTGATTGGCTGTAACCAACATGGCTTCACCAAGGGCAAATCATGCCTGACTGACCTGGTGGCCTTCTATGAGAAGGTCACAACATCAATAGATGGGGGAAGAGCAACCAACGTCATTTAGCTGGACCTGAGCAAAGCCTTTGACACTGTCCCACATGACATTCTTGTTTCCATGATGGTGAAATATGGATTTGATGGATGGACAATTCAGAGGGTAAAGAACTGGATTGACAGCCACTCCCAAAGAGTGGTTGTCAATGGGTTGGTATCCAAGTGGAGACCAGTGACAAGTGGAGTCCCTCAAGGATCAGTACTGGGACCAGTCTTGTTTAACATCTTTGTCAGTGACATGGACAGTGGCATTGAGTGCACCCTCAGCAAGTTTGCTGACGACACCAAGCTGTGTGGGGCAGCTGACACGCTGGAGGGAAGGGATGCCATCCAGAGGGACCTCAACAGGCTGGACATGTGGGCCCATGCCAATCTCATGAAGTTCAACATGGCCAAATGCAAGGTCCTCCATCTGGGTCGGAGCAATCCCAAGCACCAATATAGGCTGGGCAGTGACTGGCTTGAGAGCAGCCCTGAAGAAAAGGACTTGGGAGTGCTGGTGGATGAGAAGCTCAACATGAGCCATCAGTGTGCTCTTGCAGCCCAGAAAGCCAGTCATATCCTGGTCTGCATCAAGAGAAGTGTGGCCACGAGGTCGAGGGAGGTGATTCTCCCCCCCTCCTCCACTCTCGTGAGACCTCACCTGCATCCAGTACTGTACTGCATCCAGTTCTGGAGACCCTATTACAGGAAGGATATGGATGTGCTGGAACATGTCCAGAGAAGGGCCACGAGGATGATCAGAGGGCTGGAGCACCTCTCCTATGAGGACAGACTGAGAGAGTTGGGGTTGTTCAGTCTGGAAAAGAGAAGGCTCTGGGGAGACCTTATTGTGGCCTTCCAGTATCTGAAGGGGGCTACAAGAAAGCTGGGGAGGGACTTTTTAGGCTGTCGGGCAGTGGTAGGACTAGAGGGAATGGATTAAAACTAGAGATAGGTCGATTCAGGTTAGACATTAGGAAGAATTTCTTCACCATGAGGGTGGTGAGACACTGGAACAGGTTGCCCAGGGAGGTGGTGGAAGCCCTATTCTTGGAAGTTTTTAAGACCAGTCTGGATGGGGATCTGAGCAACCTGCTCTAGTGGGAGGTGTCCCTACCATTGACAGGGGGGTTGGAACCAGATGATCATTAAGGTCCCTTCCAACCCTGACAATTTTATGATTCTATGACTGCCAGTTTACCAAGCTTGTGAGCCCACTGAATGGAAATGGGTGGATGACACATCCATTCATGTTGGGCATAAAGCTGAAGCACTGGATAATTTATATAATCCTATCAGAAGACATCTGCAAGTCAGTACAGGCTTTAACTGCAGTGCATGCCATGTGTCTTAGGAAAATAATTGTCTATTCATCCTTTTAGGAGAGGTAATAAGAGCAGTGATGGTGTGGAGCACAGGTTTTGATGCAGGCTGTATAAATGTACAAAGAGCTAGGGGCCTGATTCTAGAAACAGAAGACTGAAAAGACTGCAAAAATCATAAAATGGTTTGGGTTGGAAGGGACCTTTAAAAATCATCTATTCCAGCCCCCATGTAGTAAGCAGGGACATCTTCAACTACAGTAGGTTGCTCAGATCCTAGCCAACCTGATTTGGAATGTTTCCAGGGCTAGGGCATCTACCACCTCTCCGGGCAACCTGGGCCTGTGTTTCACTACCCTTGTTGTAAAAAAATTTCGTCCTTATGTCTAGCCTAAATCTACCCTCTTCCAGTTTAAAACAATTACCTCTTGTCCTATTAAAACAGGCACTAATAAATGATCTGTCCTCATCTTTCTTATAAGCCTCATTTAAGTACTGAAAGGCTCAGAGAAGGTCTCCTTGGAGCCTTCTCTTCACTAGGTTGAACAATCCCAACTCTCAGTCTTTCTTCATAGGAGAGGTGTTCCAGCCTGCTGATTATTTTTGTGGCCCTCCTCTGGACCTGCTCCAACAGATTCATGTCTTTCTTATGCTAATGACTCCAGAGCTGAATACAGTACTTGAGGTGAGGTCTCACAAGAACAGAGCAGAGGGACAGAATCACGTCCCTTGACCTGCTGTCCACTCTGCTTTTGATGCAGCCCAGGATTCAGTTGTCATTTTGGGCTGCAAGATCACCTTGCCAGCTCATGACCAGATTTTCATCCACTGGTAGCCCCAAATCCTACTCCACAAGGCTAGTCTCAATCCCTTCATCCCCAGGCCTGTAAATGAGCAAAAGATGTCTCATACACTAAAACATCTCTACTGTGATCACTACCATTGTCACCATGCAAGGTACAATACAGTTATGATTGGTGATCCTGCTACAGTAATGCCTCCATTTTTTACAGCAAGAAAATCCTTGGTTTCCTGAGGTTATTCCACTCATTAGCTCATTGAGAGACTGTCATCAAGCTTATTAATCACTCCTGATGCTGCAGTAGTTTGGGTTCTGGGAAAGTGGACACTTATCTTTCATAAATGAGATATAAGAGAGAGCAAGACTCTCAGGAGTATTACACAAAGCTGCCAAAACACAATTCTTAAAATGGAGGGTTTATGAGAAAATAAAATGGTATCAATTATTGACAGTAGCCAACAATGGTGGAGAGTGACATGAATGAATTTGTGTATGCAAGGCTTCCAGTATTCCACAGTTAAGAAAAAGATAATTTAAATGCTTGGGTTAAACTACAAATGAAGGATCAAAAAAACATTTACAATCAACAATTTGCATTTTCCCTCACTTTTTCTGCTGACAAGGAACCATTTATTAGCTATGTAAGATGAACCATGAGTGATGGAGCAATTATGCTAAATGAAACAAGTTCAGCATTTGACAGAATGGATTTGAGACACTAATCATTGAATCTGACTGTAGTCAAGAGGACAAAACATATTTTTTTCCCATAATCATTTGTATGTGCACACAAGTATGAAAAATGTATTCTTCCATCCAACTGGGAAGCTATAAATTCATCCTTTTAATCCTCTCAGCAAGAGCATGTGTAGGTGTCCAACTATAACTTGTTATGATCAGTGGATTGGCACATCACTTCAGGGAAAAAAAAAAGCCACTGAAGTCAAGCCACGTTAGCAATACAGGTGAGGACTAGCAGGCTATTTGAATTCCAATTTGTTAAACATGCATTACTAGATAGGTTTAGGGACCCTCAAAACATTGACACATTGGAGCAGAAGTGAAGTAAAGCTTATCTAAATAACTTATTATTATTTGAGAAGCCTGAGGGAGCTGGAGAACTGTCATAGCAAATGGAAATTGTCTTTGCTAATACAAATTAATTATGACTCCAAGGAAGCACTAATGGGAACAAGCAGAAATATCTAACGTCACCATGTAAGATAACAGAAGAATGACATCCAAAGATCCAGTTCACTTCAAGTGACAGCATGGACTAATCAGTTTGGAGAGGCCAACAGAGCTCAATTTGTCTCAGATTTCCTTTTCTCTTAGATCTCGTAGACAGCTGATTTCACACATCAGATACTTGCCAATTTTGCATGGTAGCCATGGTCTAATTTAAGATAAGAAGTCTTAGAAGATCTTTCAAACTGTGATGCATAGACACTGTACTTGTATGGATACATATGTATGGATATAATACTACTTTCAGGCCAGGATACTTGGATACCATCTGTTATGTCTTCCCCAGATGACCTTTTTGTAACATGCATACACAGACAGAGTTGTGCTGTACTCATTACACTTTATTCTTGCAAGAGTGAGGTAGACCCTTAACTGTATCCTACCCATTTCATTTCAGAGTACTGTATTTATTGAAGTCCCAGACACACATTGGAGGCATTACAGCAGACTAAAAAAAAAAAAAAAAAGAAATGCATGAAACCTATATCACTTTCAAATTTACATTACCTTGGGTAATTATTTCAAACTTGCCTGTGAGAATATATCCGTGCTCCTGCACATAGACTAGCAGTTCCTGGCTAGCTAAGAACATGCCTGCAGCATGTGATGAACCATGTTTCCAAGAGCCCTAACCCTGAAAGGAAGAACAGAACAACAACAGAATCCCAGCCCGGGTCTGAAGGTAGTATACCTCCATTAGCACATCTCTGCTCCTGTCCTGATGTACTTCTCAGCAGAGCTAATCATCTTGGCTATGATGTCAGTACTACCAGTCCTGGAGCCACTGCTTTCACTGTCCATCTAGGACGAGTTTGTTCTGTTGCTATTCTCAGAGCATAAATGCTCTAACTACTTCATACTTGGTTCTGCTGAAAGCTGGAACAATTCTAGAAATGTTAAACTGTACACCACCTCCTTTCTAGACATAAAATGGCTAATAGAGAAAAAATTGAAGATAATTCTAAACTTTATGTGTTTGTATTCTGGGCTATTCTGCAGAATGAAACAGGTAACAAAGCAACTTTTGAGCAACTCTAGAAGCTGGTTAAACTTTTAAGATGCTTTCCAGATACTCTGTATCTTCCTACACAGTTCTGAGCTACAGCTTCCAGGAGTTACTCTGACCAACAATACAGGCCATTTCCTGGCCTTGTGCTAAAGGAACTAAGATATTTCCATGTTATGTTTTTGATATTCCACTTAGAAATGTGGAGAGAAGGAGCCAAGTTGTGTCATGTGTTCTTCCAGCCTCAACTGTAGTCATGGGAGATTGTGCTATCTATTCCCACTGAAATGCAAGGAAGTTAAGAAAGTAGATATTGCTAACCATAGATGAAACTGAGTATCCTGCCTGACTTTCATACACTGTAACAGAAACCAGAGTTTGTTTCTGTCAGTACTGGGAAGCTCCATGCCTGAGCCTGTGGTTTAGGTGATTGATTATGCTCTTTCCTGAAATAACAGGTTGAAGACTAGTTTTATGTAGAAACTGATAGTCTCCTGGAGATGGTCTTTGTCTCACAGTCGAGCAACACATATGCAACACTACTGAGGACAGTTTTTTCATTTATTAATACCTTACTGGCTCTCAGCACATCAGGAGACAACTCAAACAGGCAAAAGTACAAAGTACATAAATATAGCCCTTGCTTTCAATCCACAGTGTAGAAAGTACTGTATTTCTGACATTACTTCTAAATATTTCACAGGTAAACCCCTACAAAGTAGAATACTTAAGTCTCATTTCTCTCCCTTGAACATAGGCATATAGTGCCATTTGAGATGCCCAATGGTTTTGAGACGTCTGCCAAGGGCTAATGGTTATAATACAGTGTTTAAGGAAGATGCATGCCTTTCTGAAAGAGATGGGACATCCTAGTACATCCAGGGCACCTCTGCTAAAACTAGGCATTCAGATAGTTTGAGTAATCCAGGTGCATATTCACACAATCAGTTTGAGAGCATCGAGAGCTCTTATTATAGAGCAACTCCAGATAAGAGGAATTTGATTTGCAAGAGGATAAAACTAGTTTTAATAAGACAAGCCAGAGGATTTTCTAAAACAATTGTAGAGATAGTAGTCCTACATACTGTAAAAGGAGAGTAAACAGTTTTTGCAAGTCTTTCCAAAGCCAGCCACTTAATTTGCTTATTCTTCAGTAAGACAATGTATAATGACTCATATCTGGTTATCCGAGATTCCATATCCTGGCCAAAGGTACAGCCTACAAAGAAAAAATAAAACATATAGCAACAAAACTATAGCTTCCAGAAAAATAGCAATTGTGAATAGTAGCTTTATATTTAGGTCTTTTTTTAAAGTTTAACACAGGGGAGAAAAAGAAAAAAAAAAGATAAAGTTGAATGTAAAATATAAATAAGACATTATATGATGGATTTTGTCCTGAGAAGTTCCTTTAAGCAAGCTACAATACCTTGATTTTTTTTGTGAATGTTTTATTTTACTGAATACAATGAGTTCAGGCAAAACTACATCCTTCCGTGTTATCAAAGACAGTGAAAGAGGGAAAACCACTATTTATTGGGTGAAATAAATTCCACTCTGGCCAGAGATGTGCACTATTCAATATCAAACAGAGCCACCTATGTGTATCACAAAGTCGGACTTGTTTTCATCTTCAAAATTATTTGGTGAGAGACACAATGATTATGTAAATGGTTAATCAAATGTGCTCTTGAATAGATACTTACTGTGAAGACTAGACTGGAAGGGAAATTATGGTCACCTCCAGATAACCCTGAGGAGTTTATTGAGGGAGATAGACAGCAGAAACTAACCAAAAGGAAGAATGCCTGTTTAGGCTGCTTATGAACTGATCACTCCTAGCTGTCTCTAAAGCATTAAAAAAAAAGCAGCGAACTGACAAGGTGAAGTATCATTCCCTTGAAAGGAAGTCATTTATCATTGTATTTAAGAACTTGTGCTGTCAACCTCAATAAATAAAATGGTCCATTGATATAACTCAAACCACTGATGCGTGGCTCCAATATATAATGCTTAATTAGGTGTACCAGATTAACTTATTTCTATGTAAAGTGTTTGTGTTTTATGGAATGAGCCATTTAATTAAAAAGGCCCAAGTAGAACATTGTCTCACATCACAGCCCTGCCCTTCAATTGCAAGTAAAATTTTCAAACTAAAAAATCAAATCAAGGAAACCAGCTAAATTAACCATTGCAAAGATTATTGTCTCGCTGGCATTTATGTGTTCTTTAATTACTTCCTAGGAAACACTTTGAAACTGTCTTTAAAGGTGACCTCTTTCTTTGGTCAGTTCAGGCTTGGAATTTAGGATCTGAAAATCAGTGGAAACTCATATTGCTTACCTCAGCTGGTACAGGCTGTTATGAGCTGAGAAAGATAAACTTTTCTAGTGCCCATCACATTTTATAATGTATATCTAAGATAAATAGGTATAGTTACACTTTTGGGTTCCATTCTCTTTTCATTGACTGCAGAAGAGTTATAGACAACAGATAACTACTAGCTCAGACTAGATATCTCAACTCTTGATAATAAAAGTCAAGTTACATGAATATTGATCATACAAACTAGTGAGACAAAAACTTACAAAGTAGTAAGTGAAGACTTCAAAATTACAGTGAATAATGGTAAGAATTTTTGTTAAAAGGGGTAAAAATTATAGCAATAGTGTATTCAATATAGGGCACATAAATATGACCACACCCTTTTTAGGTTTATGATAAGAAGGAATTTGGAAAGAAGGCTGAAAGGGTCATCTAGATGATATACCTCTTCTGATAAGAAGATGGATACATTCCATAAGGATATGTATTTTCCAGTAACTGTTTCTTTATAAAAACCTTCTGTAAAAAGTATATGATATAATTTTCCTGCCTTTTAGGTACCTCCTTATAGTTTATTGGTGTAAACTTGAATTAAGAAGCATTGATAGTTGCAGTTAAAATCCAGGCTCCTGACAGATTTTTTTTAATTAGTGATCTTCTGCCCATGTTATAACTGCAACAAAAGCTTAATGATATACAGAACAAGCAGGAACATAGAAACTGTGATATTGCATCAGGTTATTAACCAGTCTAATATTTCACCTTTCTTCAAATTCGGATGCCCTCAAGAAGGCAGTCTTGTATTCAGCGTCACCAGTGATAAAGCTTCCAGTGACTTTACTGGCTTAGTATGAAACTCCTAGGAGTTACTAATATGTATCTCCAGGCAACAGGAAATACCTCAAGATCCTTCTAGTGAAGCTTTCTGTCCTTTCAAAACCTTCACTATTGGTAACTAAAAGCCAAAAATATCTATAAATAAAACCAGTAAAAAACAGATGTAGAAGTAATGTTTTTTCAATAAAAGGTGAACCTATATGAGGTAATTTGCATGAAATAAAGTGCTAGTTTTCTGAAAATGTATTTTACTGTATTTTAAGTAGGAATACAAAATCACTGAATTTCTAAAAAAGTCATGAAGTCTGTCTTCCTACTGATACGTTTCTATCCATATACTATTTTTCTTACTTATTGACTTCACAACCATTTTCTATTTTAAAAGTTTTAATATATCAGTTTTCATTAATGTACATTTAAATTTATCTATAGAGACCAAAATCAGAACTGATTGTATGTTGAAAAAAAGACTGCATGTTGTAGACATTCAAAATCACATCTTCTTTTACTAAAACTGTAAAAAAATTAAGACAAATTACTCGCTTTAAAGCATATTTTCACAATATCCAAAGGCTATTTCCATAAGTGTAAATTACCACTGAGAAGAACCCCTGCATGTTCAGCTTCTCATTATTCAAATTTTCATTCAGTAAAATACAAAGCCACATACAAGTACTTTCTATTGCTATTACATTTTAGCTGATAGTTTCCTTGGGATTTTATACTATAATCCAGTTCCTGTGAGTGAAAACTAATTACCCCTGGAAGAGCTCTATCACAGACCAGAAATTCATACCCATGTAGCAAGTCAGAGGAGAAGGAGTGAAGGCTTTTTCTTGTAAAAAGTACCTGAGATGTGATTATGAACACATAATTAAATTCACTTGTCATTAGCAAGGTTTCCTCTTGTTTTTTATTTTATATTATAAATTCACAATCAAAATTACTGTAATGAGTAGCAAAAGTGTTTGCAGGTAGTCTTTCATCAGCTCTCAATTCCTCTTCCTTTTTTTCTTAATTCATCTAATCTCTTTGCTATGATTCAAAGTAAATTTTTTCTGCTGTACTCAAAGTCTAACTTCCACAGCGTAAATTTTCCAGCCAGACCTCCTCCAGCTATTTTCCATCCTGGGACACAATGTTCTATAGCTATAAAGCTGTGAGAACACATCTATGGAAAGTGTGTGTCATCTAAAATTAGTCAGTCGATCATTAATATTTTGTAATTGAATATTGGAAAAACATTATGTAAAGTCACCTATTGTTCAAAGAGAAGGAGAAAAGAATAAAACATTGGTGTATAAAAATGAGTACCAGTATTAAAGAAAACAGTTTGATATAAAAAGGCCTAAAACATGATTTTGCAATCATTGTGTAACTTTTAAAATTGTCTATCTTCATCTAACATTCTTAGTTAGAGCTTCTGGCTTAAGATTAAGGATGAAAAGATGTGGTTTTCAGCTTCCCCTGGAACACAGATCATAAACCAAGAAAAATCAAAGTCTCCCTTTTCTAACACAGAGATTATCAATTAAAAAAAAAAAAAAGTGTTCACCTCAAGGCTTTTCTTTCAGTTTTATTTTCTTCTTTCTTAGAAGTATTTTATTCTCATCTTCTGGAGAACTGTGCTCACTTCTCTTATTCAGGTAAGGAAGTTAATATTACTTGCTCCTCATAGCCATGAATTTACCTCAGCATTTCTTTCTACAAGACAGAATAGTATTATCCCTATTTTACAGGTGAAAAACTGAGGCTCTGAAAGTCTAAAGGAGAGATCAGAGCACCTCATTAAGTACTTTTAATTTAAGCATTTCAGTATTTCAGGATTGGCTTTCAGATTCATCTTAATTTTATGTAGAAAGCTGAAGCTCCTAATTTATAAGCCTATTTATCTTTGTTGGTTTTTGTTGTCAACCAAGCAAGGTAGGTTTCACCTGACTGAACATTTGAATGACCCCCAGAGGACAGTTAAGCTCTTGTCTGTGATTTCATCACTACAGTGCCCAGTGTGCAATGAGGTGAATCCACGTTTTGATGTGTGGATCCAGAGGACTCAGAATATCTATATTCGGCTGTGATACTTCCTCTCAGGAGTATCAGAAAGGCCCCTCTGCTGGGTGCCAGGCACTCTCAAGCTCACTCTAGTCACTCTACCAGCGGATACCAAATATCATTGGAATACCAAATCACTCAAATGCCTGAGAAATGGGAGTCCAAGCACACTGTCTCCAACTCCTGTTGAGTAATCTGACAAATGAGCTTCTGAATTATGCTCTTCCTTTTTAACCATCCTTCTTACCCCAGGATTGTATCATTTTGACACAGCTTCCAAAGAAGCTCCCAGCTCTTCCACTGCAATGGGACGTGAGACCAAGGAGAACTGAGAACTGACTGGTTTCTCCTGTTTTGTGAGTGTTCTAAGAAGCTGCCTTTCCTTCAGCAGAGGATCTCTTTCCCAGGGTTGATTTCGAATGAGATTGCTGCTGGTGGAGTCCATGATGCAGTGTTTGCTTAGTATATGCAGATCACAGCCAAGAGCTTGGACCCATCAAATACTTAAACAAAATTCAGACAAAATTCAGTTTTTTTCCACATCATCTAAAATGTCAGACAAGCTTGAATTAGAATGCTTCCTTGTCTGTGCTGCTCCTAGATGTGTAGGGAAATAATTCAATATTTTCCAAGGAAGTTTAAAGCTGAGGCTTAATGACAGTTGAATGTCCATGGACTGCCAGAATCAGTCAGAGCTCTGAGGGCCCTACTAGGCTTTAAAGGCCCTGCCCAGACTCCCTGGTGCTCTCCCCATTCTGCCCATGGTCCAGGACCCCCTATCACCCATCAGCCCCTGCTTTAGTGATGCCATAGGACATTGGTCTCCAGCTCCTCATAGCATGGCTGGGGGGTCTGCTGAGCCAGACCCACCCATTGTCCTTGGCCCATTCCTGTCCCTATGTCAGCTCCCAGTGCCAGGGATACCCCATGGCTTGCCCTGCTCCCTGGTTGGGATGGTGTGACTGATCCTGGTTGCCAGGCCCTGTCTTGCTATCGTAGGGAGCCCCTACTGCTTCTAGCCTCCTGGGAGCCACTGGCCCACTCAACACTTGACAATGATGCCCTTGAATTTACTTGTCTGTTAAATACCATTTTAAGTACCAAAGGGGAATTTCGTGCTCTCAAAGTAGTTTCTTTGACGAAGCCTGGGAAGCACAGAATTTAAAAAAAATGTGTAGTCTTTTAAACCCAGGAAAAACTTATTAGGGCACATGTCCTAATCTACGTAGTCAACACACCCTAGCCATTGCAAAACATTTTTCTGGTGGGCTGGATCCAATCAAAGGTGGTGGCAGTCTACTATGCTAAGATTTATGAGGCAATTCCCAATTGCCATGTTTGCATTCACTTCTTCTGAAACCTATTATTCATGAGTAAAATGTCTTATCTCCACAACTAGAAGTGGTGACCCACCTTCCCCCCTCTAACAGCCTCCATTTGTAAATGCAAAAGAGACAATGAAGGAAAGACATCTGATAGTATCAGATGATATCAAAAAAGTACTGTGAGCAAAATTGAAACTGATAGCACCTTGAGAGAACACCAGCTGACAGGAATGGTTTCATCTGAGAAACACACGTAGCACCTATTTTGCCAGTTCTGGTAGGACCAGTAACTTCTGGCAGAAGGGTGGGACAGACATCTGGGGATGGTAATTTCTTAAATTGCCTGTTATTAATTTATCAGAACTCATTAGTCTGGTCTACATTATTTGCCATTCTTACATACTTTGTAGGTGCAGTGTGAGGTGTTTCATGTCCCACACCTGAGAAATAACTGAATTTTAAAGTTCAGATGCAGATTTGAGATTCCGATGTTATTAAAAGACACCTCGAGGCATTTCCTGCTTTGGGCCACATACTTACTATTAGTTTAAGGCCACTGTATTTTTTAATGATTTTGCCAATTGTAGTGTTTTTTGAGATTGACCATTGCTGCTTAAAGATATTTCCTCTAGTATATGTCACATATATAACATGCTTAAGTATGTTTTACAGATAAGGTACATTAATATAGTAATATGGGCCATATGGTTCAAATTCTCTTGGAATAAATTAGGAGCCATTATATGTGTTGTTATTCTAAGTGGATTTTTATGAATGATTGCTTTATTGTGTATACTGTGTCATATGTCTTCAGCACAACTCTCTTCTTAACATATGTGAAAAGTGCATTTGTTCAAACTAGGTTTGCTGCATATGAAGCTTTAATTTTGCAAAAGTGATATTAAAATTTGTCATAATGTTGCACTTGTATGTTAAGCAACTATCTACATACATAGAGATATATTTTCAGTGTACTTTTTAAAGTTATTACAATTATTCTGCTATTTTTTCATGCATTGTGCTGAGTTGCATATTTAATTAGCACTAATGTGTTAATTGGAAGCACAAGAAACAAGTTTACAAAGGGAATATTGTTCTGGAGGTTTTAATTCCTTTTTCCTATCAGTCACAGTAAGAAGTAGGAGTATTGCATGATAATGCCAATTCTCTTTTCTCACATGCTTACACTTTCACAGATAAATGAAAGTGATCTTGCTTGTAGTTGATAAATAATCCATTGGGGTCTGGCAAATGCAAAAATGTATGCCTAATTGTCAAATAATCTTTGATTTTAGATTTTTATGTACAGGAGAGTGGCAATCAGGATACCAGGACAGGAGCGTCACAACTTAGGGTCAGGGCAGCCCACTATACCTATAACAAACTCTCTCTGTTAATCCCCTCCCTCCCCAAAGAAGAAGAGGAGAGAGACTTAGTGATTATAAAAGGAAACTAGAACAGATTTAATGAAAATAATAGAAATGGAATATATACAAAACCAGTACCAAAAATACCTGCCCCACAAAAGCAATTACATTGCCATCACCACTGATGCTGTAGAGCAGACACCGGGAGAGTCCCAGACTGGGCCGAGGAGCAGATGGGAACCGTGTCCAGGAGCTGGATTCTGGTACTGGATTCAGGAACACACAGACCAGGATAGAAGGCAGAATGGAGAGTTCCAGACATTGGAAGAAGCCAGAAGAGACAAGAGCTTGACCCTTGTGATCCCTCATCTTTATACCAAATATGATGTATATGGGATGGAATACCTTGTTGGTCAGTTTAGGGTCACCTGTCCTGTCCGCTCCTCCCTGCAGGTGCAGCCATTTACTTTCTGCACCCCCCAACGTGGTACACAAGATTCAGCAATGGCCTTGGTCTGCACCCCAATACTTGGTACTAACTCTAAACATGGGGTGTTATCACTGCTAGAAGCAGACACTGTCTGTGAAAACAGGCTGCTAACTTCAGACATTGTAGTTAGTTACCAGAACTTACCTGAAAAGTAAAATCACTGAACAGAATTAGTTCTCACTCAAACCAGGACAAGGAGTCAGAAAAGGGAGAAACAGGTCCATTTCCACATTTTCCTTCTACAGGTTATCAGAAAAGTGACTTTCCTTATCCCACATGATACCTGGAAAATTAATCTTGAGTGTACTTTGATGTTCTCTAAAATACTAAGAAACTTGGAATTAATAATTTGAGAATAAATTTTATGAACCTATCTGAAAATCAAACCTCACTTTGTGAGATTAAAAAGAACACAGAGGAGGAACCTATCTTTACATAGCATGCTTTGAGATCTAATTCATGTAAAAGAGTTATAGTATCTTATGTATTTCTGTGGCCTTGTTACCACACAGTTACACTAGAGTGACAGACTGGTTATGCCGCAGAGAACGATAAAGCTGCTGCATCTACATTTATCATAAGGTAGTGCAAATCAGATGGTAGAAAAATTCTGGCCATCTTTGCTGTAGGCTATTGCAATGTTTTTTTGGAAAGGTCTGAGCAGTTGTACAAAATCACTACAAATGCAGATGAGACACAGCAGCAGCTCATTTACACTACAGGTAGGTACAGAGCAGTGTCCTTGCTAAAGGGTAGTTTATGTACAAGGATTCTGCTCCAGTGGGCCTGGTAGGTAAGTTCTATGTCACAGCTGAATAGCGACCTGTATCTTTATGTGGTGAAGATACAGGGCAAGTTTAGACCCAAACACAGACTCAAGCTTGTGCTTGAAGTGTAGTGTACCTGTGGACACATATAATTCAGTCTTTGTTACACTGACTCTTAAGATTCCTGGGAGAGGAGATAATATTATTACATAGGATAAGTGGCCAATAATCTTTCTTATCCAAAAAGTGTTTTGATGTTTCAAAAATGATCCTTCATCACTGTGATAAATATCCTGAAGCTTTTCAACAGAAAACAGAGACTGAGACAACTTAAGCCATGGTCTTCAAGAATCAGTAGTGAAAGCATCCACCAGGGATATGAGAAAAATAGGAGAAATCTTTGCTTGCTCAGCCATATTATTCTCATTTCTATGTCAACCTCATGTACAACCATGTGAAAGACCCTTGCTTTTCAAATTTGTTTTTAAATGCTGGAGGGACTTATATTTTGACCAGAAACCATATCCATTTTTCACACTGATACTTATATTCAAGGGGAATACCTAGTTTCTGCTAGGCAAAATTTTCTGATTATGGAGATATAACTGGGAATTTCAAGGCAGTTCTGCTTACAGTATCAGTTTACAGAAGAACTATTAGACCAGTCAGTTCACTCTTAGTCAACGAGCATCAGACTTAATGTAAAATTACTCTCCTAGTCACTTGCTGCTAACATACTATCCTAATTAATTGTCTTTACTTTAGCAATATTTCCTTTTGCATGTCCAGGAGCTGATTTTTCCAGTAGTTAGCATTCATGGGGTGAGGGTCAGGGGGTGTGGAAGGAGCATCAGGATGAGACATACAGGTTCCTTTCAAGTATGTTACATGACTTTAAGATCTTTTCCTACTAGGTGCATTAAGTTGTCTCTGAAAGTTTGTGACTTTGCTGACTCTCGGTGATGTACAGAAGTTATCTATGTCTGGTTACATTGATGCTGTGACAATACTGCTAAGTAGTAGGTTGAGTCATTTGTATTACAGAGACTGCATCAAAAAGCATCAGATGTCAACATCACTGTCAACAGCTTTCTGTTGGTATCCTGCTCAGCTGTGCTCAACTAGTTTCTAGAACTGTTTCTACATTGCACTGTACTTACTGTAATTCAGCAATAAATCAAAGTCTATTATTATGTACAAATCCAGCCTAAGCTGTAAATGACTTTGCAAAGCAGTGGGGAAACAGGCCCTCACTGGAGGAATGAAAGGCTTCAAAACCTATTATTCAGCTTTTAACACAGGCTTTCAGAACATTTTCCAGTGTTTTCTCTCTCTAAAAAAAGATAATAACCCTTCCTCAGAGAAGACGTACTCATAGTATCTTACTCTGGAGTACTTGATAGGCATGTCCTTCAGCACCTACACCTTTCACTGGACAGTCTTTGGGCCAAATTCTATTCTAGTTTATTGGCAAAACTGACATATAACTCCATAAAATGCATAGGAACTCTGCAGATTTCCTCATAGACACTGGAATCTCACACTTCAGGTCTATCAAACCTCCTGGTATTTTCCCCAGTTGTGTTTCTGAAATTGTGTTTCATATAATTATTCTTATGTGTGTCCTCATTACCTGACTTATTCTGCCCGGTGGGAGGTAGTATCTTGCAGGTGTTCGTGCTGGCTCTCTGTGGAGCTGATAAGAACAATGATCTACCTGCCATCCAGAATTTTATAACTTTGTAACTAACTTCCTGAAATTAAATAATCAAACACATCAACATCACTGCTTTTTAGGAGTTCATGTTTTCATATGTCCTTCCTGAAATGGTCTGTACTTATCATGGCCTCTCTACTCAGCCACTCATGCAAGATCACTCAATGGCTCAATTAAAAATATTTCTGCTAACATAATAAATATATAAAGCATTTGCAAATGTGTAACTTTCCTAAGCTGTGCTTATACCTTATAGGAAAACAGTAATCCTTGAAAGCATGAAGTAAGAAATCATTCTCCTAGTTCTGCTGCCATTTCTGCACCTGCTTAACTCCTGACAGTTGAATGAATCTAGTGATTTCATTCAAGTCTATAAAACAGTATTACCAGATAAAGCTTTCTGTGGTGGACTGAGATGCTGAGTTTAAAGCCTAGAATAAAATATTCAGAAGAAAGAAGCAGACAGCTGGGGAGGGCACCTCAGAGCACTCAAGTTAAACTATAGTTATAACCTCCCTTTTACTGATAACTTTAAAGGAAGCACCTAAGTTAGTTGCTTAAATCGGGTTCATTCATGTCAACTTACATTTGAGAATTTAGATATGTTATATAAGACTCTGTGTCATCTGTATCTGTGCAGTTGGTTCTTGGCTCTGAAGAGAGGTAGTCCAAGTCTCCACCAGTTCCTGCCTCCAAGTGCTCCTCTTCAAATTACCACTACAAGTCCATGGAAGCACTAGAAACTCCACTCCAGAAAACAGGTGAAAGGAAGTGATTGACTTTTTTCAGCTTCACCATGTTTCTTTCTAACTGTAAACATTTCTAAATCAAAAATAAAGCATCAGATTTCATGTGAGATGAAATAGAGGGACCAGAGGTTTTATGACTGCTGTTGGATAATAATCAGTCTTTGCTCACTTATTCAGAGTTTTAATTACCCCAACTGTTCATTCTTCCTTTTCATGTTAGCTCTTTTCTGTGTTTAGAAAATGTCTGTATAAAAGGCAACAAATGCCTCTGATTAGGGGTGCCCACCCATGGAAACTCCAGATGACAATAACTTACAAGCAAAGATTTTGTCTGTCATTCTAAAGTGGATTTGAAGGCAGTGTCCCCAGAGCCAGGCCAATCTGGTGCTGACTAGATCTTATTTTACTGTTTAACTTACTCTCCTGTGTTTAGAATGAAAGCCCTTAGGGATAGGAATCAGTCTTCATCTTACACTTGAACAATTCATAGTGTAATAAGGCCCTGGGCTGTATGGTGATCAGAAAATCCCTACAGACTGGAATCACCAAAGTTACTTAATCTCCTTGGTTCTGCTTAGATGCTTTCCTTGAGTGGGAATCTATGTCAAAGCCTATGTGCCGTTTTTTGGCCGTGAATCTCAGAAAAAAAAAAAAGCTGAACTCATACCACTTATTCTTATATATAACGTATTGCCACTTTAAGGATTTCAAAGACATTTACAACCTAATTGAAATGCAGTCATCATTCCATAAATTATTATTTTCAATTGTTAAGGTTATGCTATTTCATAAAATGTGCCATGTATTGTGCACACAGATATGAGTAAGGACATAGATACTGCTCGGGAGATATTACAATCTATAAAAATAAAGATTACCAAAGGGGTAAGAGCAGAAAAAGGGAGAGAAATAATAGGCATATACTGCAAGAAGATGGTCTAATAATATTAGACCAATTTTAAATCCATTTTATATAACATCTACAAGCTACATTCAGGCTCTACTAAAAAAGAAGCTACAGGTTAGATCGACCTTTCATCACAGTGAAGAGCAAAATTCCTGTTAATTTTAGGGCTCCAATAGGTCATTACGCCAAAGGTTGATTAATGGATGAGTCTCTTATTTCTTTTTTTTTTTTTTCTTTTGAAATGGCAGAGAAGTCTGTGGCAGTCTAATCATCCTCACCCTGCTCTAAAGCTTTGAAGAGATTTAAAATATCAAGTGGCCACTGATCTGCTTACATGGCAGTCACTCATGTAGGTTTTTATTTTAGTAAATTTAAATTCTTTCTCAGGTTTAAGTATTTCTGAAGCCTCTTCAGGGACCTGCTTGATAGAGTACCATGAGATAAAGCCCTGAAAGTAAGAGGGGCCCAAGAAAGCTGGCTAGCATTCAAGGATCATCTCTTCCAAGCTTAGGAGCCGTGCATCCCAACAAAGAGAAACTCAGAGAAAAACACCAGAAGGCTGGCATGGATGAACAAGGAACTCCTGAGGGACTCATACAGAAAAAGGAAGCCTACAGAGCGTGGAAGCAAGGACATGTATCCTTGGAGGAATATAAAGAAATGTTACAATCAGCCAGGGATCAGATTAGGAAAGGCAAAAGCTTGAGAGAATTAAACCTGGCTAGGGACATCAAGGGTAGCAAGAAAAGCTTCTATAGGTACCTCTGTGATAAAAAGAAGACTAGAGAAAATGTGGGCCCTCTCCAGAAGGAAACAGAAGATCTGGTTACCTTGGATTTGGAGAAGACTGAGCTACAACATGACTTTCTTGCCTTGACCTTCACAAGGAAGTTCTCCAGCCACACTGTCTAAGTTGCAGAAGTCAAAGGCAGGGACTGGTATAAGAACCATCCACTGCAGTAGAAGATCAGGTTTGAGACCACCGAAGGAACATGAAGGTGCACAAGTCCATGTGACCTGATGAGACACATTGATGGGTCCTGAGAGAACTGTGAGATGAAGTTGATAAGCTACTATTCATCATATATGAAAAGTCATGGCAGTACGCTGAAGTTTCTGCTGGCTGGAAAAGAGGAAACATGACCCACATTTATTAAAAAGGTACAAAAGGAAAACCTGGGGAACTACAGGCCAGTCAGTCTCACCTCTGGGATCAGAAACATCATGGAGCAGACTCTCCTGGAAACTATACTAGAGGCACATGGAAAATAAGGAGGTGATTCATGACAGCCAACATGGCTTCACCATGGGCAAATCATGTCTGACAAATTTAGTGGCCTTCTATGTTGGGGTTACAGCGGTTGTGGATAAGGGAAGAGCAACTGACATCATCTACCTGGACTTGTACAAAGCATTTGACACTGTCCCACATGACAGCCTTATCTTTAAAATGGAGACATTGATTTGATGAATAACCCACTCAGTGGATAAGGAATTGGCTGGATGGTTACACTCAAAGAGTTGCAATCAATGGCTTGATGTCTGAGTGGAGACCAATGATGAGTGGTGTTCCGCAGGGGTCGGTATTGGGTCCAATGTTTAACATCTTTGTTGGTGACATGGACAGTGGGATTGAGTACACACTCAGCAAGTCTGCAGACAACACCAAGCTGTGGGGTGCAGTTGAAATGCTGCAGGGAAGAGATGTCATCCAGCGGGACCTTGACAGGCTTTCAAGGTGGGCTCATGTGAATCTCATGAAGTTTAACAAGGACAAGTGCAAGGTCCTGCACCTGGACTGGGGCAATCCCAAGCACAAATACAGGGTGGGTGTTGAGTGGATTGAGTATAACCTTTCCTGTGTTATTTAATTCTACAGAGCAGTCAAAATGTTATCTCATATAGATAGTTCCCAACCCTCTCCAGACATAATCTCTGTAAGGTGGGGGCAAAGACTATTGTTATCTTCCCAAGGTAATGGAAGTGTTCTAGTGGTACAGCAGAAAGGAAATAGGGCTGAGTCTGTGCAAATGATCTCAGGCTTTTCGAGCTGAGCTCAGAAACACAATTAATGAACTTTTATGTCAAGGTAATTCATGGACTTAGTTTGTGTATGAACAAAAGATCTAGAAAGGTTGGAGTAATGTTTTGAATTCCAATGTCAATTTTAATTTATCTTATTTAAAATAGGAAAGCCTTCTTTCTGGGTCATCTGAAGAAAATTCTTCACTGGAAATCAGACATGATAATAAATCACTTCTTGGTTTTCTCGCATGAATAATTTGTGCCTTGCTATGCAAAGCCTGGCAGCTAATTTTGAAGTTGAGACCAGAAATACACAAATAATCAATGTTTCTCATTTCCAGATTTGGTTTACAAAAAGCACTGTGTAAGAAATCAAATAGTATACTGAAAGGTGAAGGAACAAATATCTGACATGGTAAGGCTTAGCAATAATAACAGTGCAACACAATAAGCAACATAACAAATAATGTGATTGGGGCAATGTCTGCCTCAAAATTTATATGCATCTTAAGGAAAAAGAAAAATCATAGCATATCTTACCTCTACTGTGAAAATGAAATGACTGCAGAATAGACAAGGTGGGGCACTATAAGCTCAGAGTTATGGAAGAGAGAAAATTTAACATTTTTTTAGGTGAACAGGTAATTTTTCAGTCTGATTGGTTCCCTGGTCATTTTGATTGCAGAGCATTCAAATACATATGCCAACACAAAATCAAGAGTGGAAGGGGGCTACAAATAAGCAGCTGGAGTGAGAGCAGTGCAGGACTGCTTCTGATGGCTGCTCTGGCTCATGTCAGCTGAAAACATACATCAAGCTGCATCTGAACTGCTTGCTCTCACCTTGGACAAGCTGTGAGAAAGACTATGACCTTTAGTTGTAAACACAGAAATCTACCAAGTAATTTTTGCTCTTGGAATATCATAGTGTATGGACCAAAGTCAGGTTGACTATTCCACCTAAAGCTTTCCACCAGATGTTTCTCATCAGTTTCCTAGATTGTGCCCCACTCAGCACCTTGCTTAGGCCTTCTGAAGGGCTGAAGTATCAAAGGTATTATGTTCCCTCTTCAGACAGGCTCAGGAATAATCATGAAATAAGGATTGCCTGGGTCTGTCTCTATTTCCATTGTCAGCCCATAGCCCATTTAGTTTTCAATAGTTTCAGAGATTCATCTTCACTGCAAGGACAGTTTTAAGTGTAAAACTAAAACTTTTAAATTCTTCTTAAAATCCAGTACACAATCAGGATGAAACATGAAGAATGGCTGTGGTGTGTTGAATGGCCTAGTGTTCCAGTACCATTTATTAACTATGTGCAGGAGGAAATAGTTATTTCTGTGTTTGTTTTGTGGATGTTGGTTTTGGTTTTTTTTTTTTTTTTTTTACCACTGAACACTGAAGAGTTTAAAAATACCTTGTCTCTGAAAGGCATTTGGCCAAAATATCACTAATAATGTGTAAAGAAAAAGGTTCTCCTTATCTTTTCAAATCATTAGAAACCCAGGGAGAGATTCATTCATTCCTCTTTCCCAGTGCTGCTGATTTCAGCTTACTATTAAAAAAAACTGTATACCCTGTTACTACTGAGCAATCTAATTCAGTTCATACAAATCTGATCTCAGTTAATTAAAAGATTTTATCTAAGATATTTCCTTACATATGTGTACAAGGCCTGTTAATTTTTATAATAAAACTAATTATGACTGATAATGTTGCATACCCAAAGACTTATAATAGGAAGGTAGATAGCCTTATAGCCCAAACACTAGGATTTTAAGTAATCTTGGCTCTGGTTCTAATTTAGGTTATGTACCAATGTTACTATTTGTACTTTAGCAAATGGCCTACTCCTGTTGATCCAAAATCATCCAACCTGAATTAGTCAGACACTAAAGTAAGATATTACGAAAATTTGCATCTGGCCCATGTTGTCAGAGGAGAGAGGCTAGGATGCAAAGTACAGAATTACAAAGATATTTATTCATGTACATGAGGTGTCCCAGGCAAATTTAGGCACCCCAAATGTGGTTTTACATAGGGTTGTTATACCCTTCAAATGTACAGGTACAGCACAATCTGACTAATCATGAACACAAGACCAGTTACTACTAATAACATAATTTTGCAAAGCAGCTATACTTCTGCACCGTTTATGTTTGTCTGTTGATCCAGACATCCCTGGATGTCTTTCTGTAGTTAACTATCTATGACACCATCCAAAACTACAGTTCTTTCAAACACATGTTAGAAAATCAGAAATGGAGAGACAAACAGGACTAGGGAATTGATCATCTCTCTGTACTCAGAACTGGTGAGGGCACACTTCAAATTTTGTGTTCAGTTTTGGGCCCTACAGTACAAGAAGGACACACTGAGTTACTGAAATGTGTCCGAAGGACAATGAATCTGGTAAAAAAGTCTAAAGCACAAGTCTTATGAGAAGCAGCTGAGGGAACTGGTGTTTAGCCTGGTGAAAAGGAGGATCAAGGGAGACCTTCTTGCTCTCTACAACTACCTGA
The DNA here is from genome assembly GCA_025345505.1 of Todiramphus chloris collaris. Lineage (NCBI taxonomy): Eukaryota > Metazoa > Chordata > Aves > Coraciiformes > Alcedinidae > Todiramphus > Todiramphus chloris. The sequence continues at coordinate 3,101,209 of JANVCC010000152.1, read as the reverse complement.
AAGGAGGTTGTATCAACATGACTGTTGGTCTCTTTTCTCATGTCACAAGCAAGAGGAGAAAATGAAATGGCCTCAGATTTTGCTATAGGATGTCTAGATTGGGTATTAAGAAAACATTTTTCACTGAAAGGGTTGTCAAGCACTGACAGAGAAGTCCTGGAATCACCATCCCTGGAGGCATTTACAAGATGTGTAGATGTGGTGCTTAGGGACATGGTTTAATGGTGGTTTTGGCTGTGCTAGGCTAACGGTTGGACTCAGTGATCTTAAAGCTCTTTTCCAACCTAAATGATTCTATGATTTTAGAGGGACTAGGATGCTTGTGTTATCTCGGTTGTCCAGGGGTATCCTTTATTCTTCATGGACAGCTCTAAGCTTCAAAGATAGAAAGTCTTTATTTACAGGGCTGGGCTTAAGCATGAAAAAATCAAAGTCTCTAGTAAAATTCTACTAAAATTCTACCTCATTACAATACAGTTTATAATGTGAACTAATACATATTAGCAAAGTCAATACACTTTCATAATAATAAGATTGATGCTATAATAGGAAAGGGAATTCTCGTAAAAAAGACCTGCATTCCTTGCCCAGTCAGTGTAGGGAGACAGCCTTGTCCAATAAGTACTCATATCTCAGATTTTCCAAAGTGACCTGCAAAGGTGCCACTTCCTTTCTGTTGACAGCAGAGAATGATTGTGAGTGTATGTCTAATAAGAGTATCTTCGTATCAACTAGGTATCCTTGAATACATTTCTATTGCAGAATACTTGAGCTGGTTCTTAATGAGATTATGGTCCACCGAGATGAGTTTACATCAGCAGCTGTGGAAATACTGTTGTGAATCTTAGTCCTGTGAGGTCCTGCTCCATCTTCTTTTGTTTTGTTTAGGAAGTGCTATGTGCTGTATTCTGTGGAGGCAATATCATAGAATCATAGAATCATTCAGGTTGGAAAAGACCCTTGAGATCATCAAGTCCAACCATTAGCCCTACCCTAAAAAGTTCACCCCTAAACCATGTCCACCAACACCACATCTAAATGACCCTTAAACACATCCAAGGATGGTGACTCAACCACCTCACTGGGCAGCCTATTCCAGTGTCTGACTATTCTTTCTGTGAAAACTTTTTCCCTAATGTCCAGTCTAAACCTACCCCATTGCAGCTTGAATCCATTCCATCTTGTTCTATTGCTAATTACCAATGAGAAGAGACCAGCACCATACTCTCTACAATGCCCTTTCAGGTAGTTGTGGAGAGTGATGAGGTCTTCCCTTAGCCTCCTCTTCCTCAGACTAAACAGTCCCAGCTCCTTCAATTGCTCTTCATAAGATTTATTTTCCAAGCTGTTCACCAGCTTCATTGCCCTCCCCTGCACTTGCTCCAGAACCTCAATATTTTTCTTGTATTGGCATGCCCAAACCTGGACACAGTACTCAAGATGTGGCCCCACCAGTGCTGAGTACAAAGGGACAATCACCTCCCTACTTATGCTACTCACACTATTTCTAATACAAGCCAGAATGCCATTGGCTTTCTTGGTCACCTGGGCACACTGATAGCTCATATTCAGCTGCTTGTCAGTTAGAACCCCTGGTTCCTCTTCCACCAGACAGCTTTCCAGCCACATTTCCCCAAGCCTGTAGCATTGAATGGGGTTATTGTGGCCCAAGTGCAGGACCCGGCACTTGTCCTTCTTAAAGTTTATACCATTAACGTCAGCCCATTGATCCAATCTATCCAAGTCAAGAAACACATATGTGTACCTTCTTCCATACACCTTTATATCCACACAGTTTTTCCCTCAGGAAAAATAAGATGTGACCAAGTGTATTTACTATACTCTAATAGGTCATAAATCTTACTCTTTGCTCATATTTATCACTATTATATTCTAATAGTGCATATTGTTATGGAATTATAAAATCTGATGAGAATAAATTATACAGTGGGAATCTTCTGACATAATATTAAACACCCACAGTGTAAACAGAAGTATTCATGTAAATTAATAATTTTGAGCTAGTTTCTCTAATCCAAGTGAAATGAAAATAGGCATATTAGTCATGTGAACCAGTTTAGATTGCTTCTTCTGAACTATCTGTATTGTGCTAAGGAAGTTAATCTTCCCTACTGAATTGAGAGTGACACATTTCCAGTATGTAAGTTTACATTTAATGAGACTCATGTCTTCCAAAAAGTAGTGAAATTCGGAGATACTTGTTTCTTTCTTATTCAGCTTTTGATAGGTCAACTCCAACACACATACCCCACACAATATTACATACTTCATACAGTGTGCTTGTCATGTCTAATTTTCAATCTCATAGACTTTTACATCACCATACCTACACTACACAGTCTGCCTGCTCCTGGGAAAAGGTGATTGTGTCTTCTCTGCCTGATTTCTCTATTGAGATCATCTCTCATTACAATTTGAAGAACAGTTACGTTTGAAATCTGAGCAATTTGGACCATTTCTACCTCCAAAATCATTGTTAAATATTTCTGAAACAAGTATAACTTCACTGTGTCCCACCTGTTACTCAGCTTTTGGCACTTTCTCATGCCTGATGCTTTAAAGGACATTTGGAAAGTCCTGTAACATATTTAAACATCTGGGTAATGCAGCAGTTGGTGAACATTTTCCTTCATGAACTACATAGATAAATGGCTTGTGATTCAAAGATGAGACTGATCAGTCTTCACAGCTTGATTCTGGATGCATCTATACTGTGCATCAAGCTGGACAAGCTGGAACATTTACATAATATTATGCTGTGCTTGACAGATATATCCAACTAGACCTTGCAAAAAGAACAGCATAAATTAATCACAACGCATAAGTTAATTACCCTGGTCTGCTGGCAACATTAATTAACCAGGGCACAGAGACACACTTACCTGTTTATTTCTCTTCTGCTTCCAGAACTAGCTTTCCTGGGATAGCTCATAAATTTATATACCTTTGTCATTTGCCTAAAGGATATGTGCCCTGGAGTGTCCTGGCTCATGAATGTCACTTCCTAGGTAGCTTCTTTAATTTCAGTGTGTTGTGAATCCATTATAATTATCCAAATGTATCTGTGCTTGCCAATAACAAAAACCATATTGTTCTTGATTTTACCTGAAAATCCCATTGAGTAGTGGGGAAAATCACCCATTTTCCTTAGAGAACCTCATCTAAGAATAGATATCAGCACACAACAGTTAGCCATTTTAAACATCATTATTAGTGATTTTGAAGTAACAAAAATTTCATAATAAAACATGACTCAGCTTACATTTTTCTTTAAGCAGACACAAAACTAAAGGTGTTAGCGGTGTGCAAATTAATTATTTTATTTACATTACTAAATGTTGAATACATACTAAGACACTGTTGTGCAAGGAACTGTCTGATTACAATAAAGAAATACAGTTTTTGTCTTAAGGGAGTCTATACTTGAATAGACAAGGAAGATAAAAGAGAAATAGAGACTGAGGGTGAAATCTCATCCAAACTCATACAACAAATCAAGTAAAGTATATTTTACTTTACTTCTCCCTCCAAATGTACCCTGTATTTTCTTAGGTATTTTTTGCAAGACATTAAATTTATTTGTTGATTTTTAGACTCCATGTGAATTCTGGGCTCAGGAGTAGCGTGATAAACTCAGGAAATAAAATCTCCTCAACAGCTGCAGGAAGAAGTAAATTCAAACTCAACTTGTCAAATGCAAGCCTGCTGCTGGGCTCCCTGAGCTCTCAGGGGCTGTGTGTGGATTGTCTCCACACCACCCTGACTGCTGATTAAGCAAACCACATGTGCTTGAGTACATTCAGCCATTAAGACCCATAGAAAGCTTGTCATGTGGAAAGCTGTAGAAAAGCAGGGAAGAGGAATAGAGCCAAAAATCATATTTACTTCGTATTTTAGCAGCAATTCAACTCTCTTCCAGAGCATGGAAAGAACTTGTGAGCTTCTTAATGGCTGACTCAGCAAGTACAGTGGAAATGTTACTGGACCTTCTTCCCATTGGCTCCAGCCAACCACGGCAGCAAGACTGACCCCATTGTGTGTACAGTATTATAGGAACAGGGAAAAGCAGCATATTCCCGGGTGGTAAGAGTTTTATTCTCTTTGAAAGTAATTAATTTAGTAAGAAATGTGTGTTTATAAAGTTGAAGATATGACTCACAACAAGGAAAACCCTAAATTTCTGACCTTGTCATATAATCTCCCATTGCTTAGTTTTATACAGTTGAAGACCACGGGGGATTATTTAAGCAGAAGCAAAGGGGCAACTGGTGTCACAATTACAGAATTAAAAAGAAAACAAAAGTGATTAGTAAATGTCAGAATAATCCCCAAATGTTAAAATGCCCAAATCATGCAGTGGAATAAGTGCTGTCACTTTAGGAAAAGGCTGATTTGCTGCCTGAACTGTGCCTGTCACAAGCCATCAAATATACTTACTTTCATAGAGAGGTCAGTCATGTAATCTCAGATCACTATCATGTGCCCCTCAAGAAAAAGCAAGATAAATCACAGTGCTATCAATGCTCACGGCCCAAAAGAGTTTTGAGGAGAGTTTCTCAAGTAATGCTAACAAATAAACATTTTTCCATCTTCGGGATGAATGTAATCCCCTTTCTTTCTCGTCTCATTCCTGCTAATCTTATCAGAGAGAGAAAGGGAGGATTTTCTTCCTATTTCCAGATTATGTTCTGCCTATGTATATAAGCAAGGTGCAACTAAGAAACGTGTCCCTTGCATGTTCTGAGAGAGGGAATTCATTCTAGTTGTGATCCTGCACCTTGCTGCATCCAAAGCCTGATGTTTTAGAAGGTGGGGAAGGAAAGATACAGAGAAAAAAAAAACCCAAAAAACAAAAGAAAAATAATATCTAAACAGTCATACTTTGGAAAGAAAATGCTTTTTTTTTTGTTGTTGTTGCTTATTAAGCACAAATAGTTCAGTGTTCAGTTACTTGACACCCTTCTAAATCCACCCCTTGATCGATCTCAGTTCACTACAAGATTGTCCAGATGAACAGCAATTCTAATAAACCTGTATAGCATAAAGAAAGGAGAGCATGAAAATACTGGAGAAGGCGTTATACATGCATTTTTATATGTTATAGATTTGCATATATTTAGATGTAAAAGATTTATATACCAGAATCTAAGGAAGTTTCACATCCTACTTTAATCCTCAGATTAAAGTGCAGTCTATTTTCAAAAGTTTATTCTTAAAGTAGATTTTGGGGCTCTAACTTTAACAGACAAAAGGATAGGAATGTTAAGTTGCCTCCTTCTTTTGGAAGCCCTTAAAAACCAAACCAACCTAGCTTGTTAGTGGTCCTTGGTTGATCTTAATTAGACAAGATTTAATGTTGGGAGAAAAAAATCTGTCTCCTAACAAAGCATGATGTCTTGTCTTCTATTCACTTGACTTCCTGTTATCCAGGCTTTCCCTAACCTGGATGTCATCCACTAGCCCATAAATTGTCTTTCTCCTCTGCCTGACACAGTTAGCACATTTCACATTAATAAGAGTTCAAAAGTTCATATTAGTAACAACAGAACTTTGTAGTACAAATTTATTCATAGATTTAACACGAATATATAGCTAATTCAAAGAAACTGCATGTACATGCAAGGAAAACTGCCTGAAGGTACTTTTTTTTCCTACTAAAAACTTAATGTTCTAGCTTTCACTCAGTTTTGATTGCCTAGAACCCATGTTCATTCTCCTTTACCCTGAGGGTGACTGGCTACAGGCCAGTATGAGCTTTGATTTTCACTACAGTCTTAACAGTGAGCTGCAAGTGTTAACAGTATGCTGAGGACTTTGCATGCCTTTCTACCCTCTCTGTGACCAAACCTGGAACTGAACAGAGTATTCACAGATCTAGAGCTGCATTAATTCATTCCAGGGCCAGAAGGGGCCACCAGACCCATACAAACAGTAGCTGGATTAAGGCATCTCTCTTCTGACAGATAGCCTGTTTCATTTGAAAGACTTCAGGAGACACTGTGTCCTTCACAAATATAGAGACATTATTGCACAAGATGTTTCATTGCTTTAATTAACTTCACTAATAGGGTATTACGTCTTAATTTGTACAACTTCATTTTTCAGGTGCAGAATCTTGTTTTCCCTCTGCCAGCAAGGCTGAGGAAGAAAAAATAACTTTCATCATCCAGTTCTTTCTATGCACAATTCAATGCAGAGCTTCATGTCCAATGTTGCTTTCCAATCTGTGGATTTTACAGGGCAGGGATCTCTTTGAGTGCTAGTATTTCTGCAGTCTTCTTGACGTGGGCAATATAAGTGGACAAGTTACTCTGAAGTATCACTTATGCATGAACAGAAACCACATTTAAAGGGACTCCCTGTTCATAAGTGTGGGATGGTATAAATCCTTCAAATCACAGAACTCCACTGAGAGCTCACAGAAAGGTGACTACAATTCAAAGTCTTTAATTTATTTCTTTCCACCAGTCTCCAGTTCTACAAATGTAATGTGCTTTCTCTTTTCCTGTATTTAATCCAGCTGTCTGCATTACTTCTTCTGCTTCACCAAACTGCTGTCAGCTGCAAATTTAACCAATGTATATTTTCTATTGCTGTATGGATCATTCATCCTTACAACTCTCTTTTGGAAGAGATGTTCCTTTCCTGTCTTTGGAATCTCTTTGAGAAAATAACAAGAAGACATTCACAAAGAAGAAACTTGATCTGGGCTTTATGGGACCTCTGGTGAATAACTGTGTTTTGCTTTGGATTAGGCATAGGATTAGGTCTCCTGAATGGGGCTGCCTAGGCAAGACTGGCAGAATCAAATAGTTGGTTGCAATCTGTAATACAAATCCTTTAATCCTGTCAGAGCTGATGTGTTTCTAGTTATCTCGTATTCAGGTTAACAGAAAATGTGCTAGCAAATGGTAAACACTTGGAGAGTTTAAGCAGCTGAGTGAAGTGTCAAATTCTGAAGTCATCCTGGAACAAGGTTATTAAAACATATGAGATTTTTGTGGATCTACCTTGTGTATCTTGATTTTATGATGGAGCTGGGAAGAAATCACATGAAGGCTAAATCCACAAGAGGCAGAGTGGCTCACAGAACTCGCAGTGTACATCCATATTAAGTAATAAGTAAATCATGGATGTCAGCACTGCACCCCTGCTCATTTCCACTGCTTAGTTCCTCAGTCACTCCCAGCTGGTTTTTTCAACTTTTCCAACCAACTTCACCAAGGCCACGACTGAAAACTTTTCTCAAGTAGTTCCCTAGACTGTACTCCTAGACTCAGTAAGAATGAGACCACTTTAAATTGTCTCTTCCTGCCATGTACATGTCTTACAAGTTATCCAAGCAAGCTTTGCTCCTTCAGACACATCATCACATGCAACAAATGCCAGCCAGTGCTGTGCTATGAAACCTCCACTCTGAGGGGCTGTTACACTGATCTCACATTATTTCAGAAAATTTAAAAGGGGAAAAAAAAGACAAATACATCTGTCTTTGGTCTACCACACAAGTCACAGAAGAGCTAGAGAGAACTAGTAAGTACTATGAATGCAGCCAGACCATGCCACTTAGCCTCACTGCTCGAGAAAAAGGTCCTTGCTCCTATTTTCTTTATTATTTTAGGCGTAGCCATTTGTTTACACCCAAAACTACAGAGGTCCAGTGAAAAAAACTTATCCACTTGGGCTGTTCCCCTGACTATTTATGTGCTGACATCTCTCAGCAAAAAAAGAGTTCTATTACAGGGAATCTCAGCTTCATTTTGTAAGCTTTTGGCGAATGAGGAGATAAGTTATCTTCAAAATTTATTGTGTTTTCAAGTGCTTCTACCAGCTCTCCAGCATCTCTTGGCTCTGTTTCGGGCCACTCCAGTTCTTTCTCTCTCTTGTGTTTTCTCATTCTCCAAGGCAAATCCATGAAAGCAGGATATCCTTAAGAAATTATGACCTAAGCCAGTCTGTGCTGCTTTTCCTCAGGGACAGAGATCTTTCCCTGCCCATTTTAAATTTTGCTTAGTGGTAGAGGTAAGGCCAAAAACCCCAGAAGTGACAGTGTACCAAAGTTGTTGCCTCTTACCCACATTAGTGTCTGTGCACCTCCAGTGCATCAGGATCTTCAAATGCTCTAGCTACCCTAATTGTCTCCAAGCCTGCAGCATGATCCTCCTCCTCTGTCTGACCCTGGAGGTAGTGGAGATCTGCAGCTCATGGTTTGCCAAGGAAAAGGCAGGACTGAATTGAGCAAGCACACTGACGATCTGCCTGTAGCTAAACAGCAAAGGGCTTGGTAATTAATAATTTATCTATGTCTTTCTGTTTGCACTGCATTCTCTCTCTTTACAGCACAATGAGGACTTAGAGAAAACAGTAACAAAATGGAATTATTTAAGCAGGTGATTTATTGAAAGGGATAAAACACAACTATGCCTCTTGCCAAGTTGTAGAGGACATTTTCACTTGAAAAGTAACCAGTCTGGAACTTCAGAAAGTTGAAAATATGAGGCTAGATTCATTCAGCTGCTGGGCTCCACAGAGGTCAACAACATCAGGCAAATTTCAGAGCTACTGAGCCACATCCTCAGCTTGTGTCCAGCTTTCCGCTGGAAAGGCTGTATTGTACTTCAAGGAGAAACTGTAAGAGAAGTATGCTCTGTCATCTTCTCCGTTAAGGGATGGATGTGCCAGTAACATAATAGGACATGTAAACAAACCTGTCATGACCAACACTCTTGTTAGCTGGTGGCATTTGGTCAGTGCATGGGCTGCTAGAAACATAAAGCAGGGGCTGAACTAGGACCTTCAGTGAAATAGGTATCAGGGAGTGGGCTAAAAGGGACCAAATGTGCTCCTGCCTTCTTCCCCTGCCTGAGGAGCTTCTGGGGACAAGGCACCAGGGATCTCACCACAGCGTAGCTGAGTTGTCTGTCCATTTGATACCAGCCTCAGCTGTGTAAAATACTGTGTGCAGGAGTCACTTGATGTCCTCATTTTATGGCCTCTATTCCACTATTTTTTTACTTCAGTAAGCCTCTAAAAGGTCAGAGTTGCCCTACACCTCTATCTTACCTCATCTGCAGCTGAAATTCTACTCAGTCTCTAAACCTACATTTTTATTTTTCTGCTTTTCCTTCTTTTCCCTCAGAGGAATGTCAAATGAGAAAAAAAATCCATGTGTGTAATGTATTAAGTATATGGTTTTATTGTTTTCTAGCTTTCACACTAAAACTCTCTGCAACTGTCTACATAAACAAGTTTTTAAAGAAATCTTACAATTTCTCTTTCCTCCCCAACATATCTTTAAACTTAAATGTCAAGTGATTCATATTTTTCTTCCAGACTCACTACTGCCAAAAATATTCACAACACTTATGTAACCACTGCGCAGTTCTCCACGTGAAGGATTACTGCAGGTCTTTGTACACGTTAGCCTGGAGAGGTCAGTCTCCACAGACCCATTCATCCTGACAATGGCATTGCTTTGGCATGTGTTAAGAGCTCCTCATTTGAAAATGCTAGTTGATTCATTTTAATTTCCTTTCAGGTTTCCATTTCTCTCATGAAAGGCAAGAAGAAGGGACAAGTTTGGGGATTTTAAAAAGCTATTTCTGCAGCTTTCTTCTAAGATGTTTAAAAGGATGCTACACGTGTCTCTGTTTGATGCATAGGGCACAGAACAGTTCATCGGCTTGTCAAATACCACAGAGGAAATAGGTGACTAAATTAATAGATTTCTTTCTTCCTTTACTTACCACCCAGACCCCATCTTCTCTTTCAGATCAAAATTAGCACTCATTAGTATAATTGTTATGGAAAGAGGTAAATAAACATGATGAAAGTGAGGTGTTAACATCAGTACCTAAACTAGGCAATGAAGTTTCCTTCACTGATGTTAAGCTGATATTAAAAATGATCATGTCTTAAGAAAAAACTTTTGCTTTCCCAAAGTTTGATTTTTAATTTTACTCTTTAGTTGTGATAAATTTTAGGTCATCTAAAATGTCCAATTTTTTTTCTAACTGACATTTTTTCTATGAAAAGAGAATAACAGACATTTCTACAGTGAAACAGTAGAGAGTGAGAGCTGATACATTTCCAGAATTTTTCTTTCCTTCTTGAAACATGTAGTCTGAAAATTAATGTATTGTCTTGGGAGAAAACAGCTCCTGAAGAGGACTGTCTGGGATGAAGTAAATATAGGTCTCACATCCTAGTTCTCACAACTCAGCTGTTGTATATCTGAAATAAACCAATTTCCATTGTGTTTACAAGGAAAGATATGGCCATTGTTTTATTGAGGAGCTTGGTCTTGTCAGAATGTCTGATTTGGTATGAGAATCATGGTCAGTCTGAGCTACTCAGCTTAAGCAAGAATTGCATAGGGTGATATTTATCTTCCCTAGTTAGAGATGTAGGTGTAGGCATTTACTTTTGAAGTCATCTCACATGCTGCTTTTTAAAGTCAGCGTGAGAAATGGGCACCTTCAGAGCATAGTTCACTTGAACTATTTGAACTAATTTTTTGTCAGACTGTTCTCTGAGCTGATTCAGCTCACTAATGTGGAAGAAAATGATCCAGTCACTCTTCCTTGGTTACTTCTTTGAAGGGTTAGTGAGTGAAATTAACTCACAGAGGGGTGCCAGGAGGAGAGATGAAAATAAGTGTGAACAGAGGTAAGCAGTAAGTGCATCCTATTTCTTTGATACCTAAATTCTGTTTATGTCTCCATTTAGATGGGAATTTATCTCATATATTTATGAAACAACATACCCAGCTGTTTACACTGATGGGGATAAAGTAACAAAAGCACTGTTGTTTCCCAGTCAAATGAATGAGGAGAATGCACTAAATATTGTGGGTTTTACATCTGAGATGAAGATACGAATGAGAATTGGGAATGGTATGGAATTGATTTAAAGATAATACATATAAAATATAGTTGTAAATAATTTAGATGTCTCTGAATATAGAATGAGATGTTTGGCTTGTTTAACTTTTCTCAAGAAAGACATAAGAGACATCTTACAGGCTCAAAAACTGTCCTAGTCAAACTCATTGAAAACAACAGATAAATTATCTTTAATGTAAACTGAAGAATTGATTTAAAAAGATAAATATCAAAACATTTGTTGACTGAATATGTATTTTATAATTGGATTAAACAATACTTGTTCACAATAAAACAGTATAATAATAAACAGACTACTCTGCCAACTCAAAATATAATATGAAGATGTAAAGATTTTACTTGGTTTTAAACAGTGGTGTAGATTTAGGGCATGGGTGGACAGAAGTGTAAAGAGTATTTTGCTGATGGCATGTCCAGCCTCCCCCATCTCAGCTATGTGTGAGTTGAGTCTGAAGAATAAACTACAATTTGTACACTTCTGAAACGCAGACTTTATTATCTCCAGCTCTAAAATACAGCCACATACCTCCCAAACTTCTAGTTTAAAGCTGGTAAGTGCACAGGTCTGTAATTTCAAACACATGAGGGAAAAGAAACCAAAAAAAAAACCAGTAGAAAATTAACATAGGGATTTATTCCACACCAAAACTGACATTGTGATTTTTTCAAGGCTATAAATATATCTGAGTAACTAGGCCCAAGCCTGGAAAAAAAAGTCAGTCTTGAAAGTATGCTTATTTACCTCCCTCACAGGGGTATTAGAACTGATTTCATCCAGACATGTAATATGCATCAGAGTTTCTAGACAAAAGGCTGTATATATTCAGAGTTCTATTACAATGAACTATCTGAGTATGCTGAGTGTGCCGTTGCAATTTTAATAAAATTAAATTAATTTGAATTGGTAAGCAGTTGAAGAGAGACAGCAGTTCCCACTCCCACCTGTGAAGAAAAACAGATCTTAACAGAACTTTGCAAGATATATAAATGTGATAAAGACAGCATAAGAAAAAAAGAAAAAAAATGTTATGAATTATTTCAAACCAAGCAGCTGAATGCTTGAATCATGTCTCTTCCCAGGCTTGATTTCAGCTAATTCTGAAACTAGCTCCCATAAAGAAAGTACAGATGTTTTTAGATAGTAACAATAAAATTAAATACTTGTAGTAAGTATTAGTCAGGCTTGCATTTAATTACCCTCCATTAAATGTATACTTACATGAATGCTCTTTGTCTGGATCTAAAAGTCAAGGCACAGTTGGGAGGGGATGGTCAGTTTGAATAGTGTGATTTGACATAATCAAGAGGTAAATATAGACTGTAAAGGAAGGATGCTCTAAGAGACTGAAAAGAAAGGATACACTGCTAAGTCTATGTAACAGAAAAAAATTATAGATGAGACAGCAGGCTAGGAAAAGGTAGAAGTTTGCAAAAAGGAGATAGGTAAAGAAAAGAAGGTTTCAGCTGCAGGAAACAGTCCTTTTAAATTCTTCTTTTTCTTTCCTATGCTATTCTCAGATAGAAATGGCAGCTTTGCAGGCAATACAGTATTTCTGAAAGAGGTAGAAAGTGTTCTTCAAGGCCTTAAATGAGGGGAATAAGCTCAAAATGGTGTTAAAGGAGATGGTACAGAAGTCAGAAGCTGCTTAAAAAGAGAAGCATTTCTTAGCCTAAGAGAGGTCCTGTGCCCAAGTCACAAATGCCAAGAGACTGCTTGAATGAGGAGGGTGGGAGCACCTCTGAAAGGGAGGAATACTTCTCCTGCTTGGCAAGGAAGCAATTCAGGGCAAAGAAAGATAGAGGGAGTAAGAAAGAGACTAGCATTGTAGTCAAGTATAAAGTCATTTGCTCTAAAAAAGGCCCCAGCTTCCCACTTGCTGAGTCCACGAAGTAACCCCAGAACTACTGAGCCACATTCCCTTCTTCTGCCTGGCTCCCATCTTCTCAAAAACTGCTTTTTTTCCAACTTCAGCAAAATTTAATCAGGAGAGGTGGAGCCTCTGTTGACTGGGAAACATCTGCAAGCCTGGTAATTGTGGTTCTCCCTAGCAGATAAAAGATGTTGGGATGCATCTCCTTGGCTGGATAAGAGCATAGGGTTTGGTTTTCCCATCAACAGACTACATAGACTGTTAATTCTGGGGAAGCTGCACTGAAAAGGAGAACAAATACAAACACTGTATTAGAAATCAGAAAGTAAAACAAAGCCAGTCTTGAAAGGCACTGTTGAGGGCATGTAGTCTGTGTGTGGTGGTAAGCTCCCTAAGAAGACATCCAGCTCTACACAAGCAGATCTTCACATCTATTACACTGCAAAGATCAGAGTCCAATGTAGATTTAGACACCAACAGTCTGAGACACTACAGTCTGAGAATGCTGGTCATATTTAGGAGCTCTCCTGTGACCCAGTGTTAAGACGCCACCCATTGTTCTTCACAAACAATTCTGCTTTCCTCATTGGTTCCACTAGTGTAGCTTCAGCTGCTCCTCATAGAGCTCTCCTAAAAGTTGAGAAACCCATTCAGAAGGGCTTGTTTTTCCCTCTAATGCAGGACAGGAGTTTCTGTTCTATGATTAGGGCACCTATAGGTTGGGTGAAACATCTGTCACTTTGTCTCACAAACTCATTGTGACAATAGATTTAGTAATGACTGTGAGATGCTCAGGTAATTTGGAAGTAGGAACTCTCTAGGTGCTTCTAATGGGTGTGTTTTAAAGTACAAACTCTGTTCCAATGCCTTTAGGACCCACATCTCCTGTAGCACACTTCCCAGTGCAGTATGAGTCAGGAAACAGGCTGTGCAGCTGAATAGCCCTGGCATTGCCTCCCCTCTTTTTGAAGGCTTTGGGTCAATGCCATGTCTCTTTAGGGACAAAGCCACCGCCCACACTTTCCTCTTAACTGAACAATCCTCTGTAAAACTCTCTACCATAGTGACACATGGACCCACTACTGGTTCTCATCTTGTTTCTACGAATTGCTGTTGTTACATTTGTTTTAATCTCCCATGGCTCCTTGTATTTGCACAGTAACTGGTGCCATTATTGCTGAGCTGTGTAATTACACAGTGGATCTCTCAGTAGCACTAAATGTATAATTATGAAGTTCTCCAAAGTAGAAGGATGAAACAACTGTTCAGTGTTTGCAGCCAAAGGAGTTTTACTGTATGCACTTTCCATACCACTTAGCTTACTGCCTACTTAGCTTTCCATAAAGTGTAATTAGGTTCAGGGTAGGGTTGGAAGACACATGGAGTATAATATATGAACTGCACTTCTTATTCACAAAGTAACAAAGACTCTGCATCAAGTTAATGCCAACAGTTTCCCTTGGAAATAGCACAAATAATTTGTCACTGCTCATTACTCTCACACTACTTTACTACTGCTGGCTTTTGAAAAGACAGTTTCTAAAATTATCCAGAAGAGCTGATTACTGGTTTTGGTATTGTAGTGTTTAAATAGATCAAAACAATTCAAGATCTATGCATTTAACCCAAGCAAATAGAAGCCTTTTTGGGTTTGCGTTTGTCTTTCTGGAATGTATGGATTGTTTTCTTTCTTTATGAAACATAAAGGGTACCCAGTGGAATACAGAGAGCAGAGAGACAGAGCAAGGCCTCTGTTTAAGTGGGGTACAGACATTTGTTTTTTGAACAGAGAGCAGTCTGACCTGAACATTTTACCAATGGCAGAATTATTAGCTCTCTGAAAGCAGAGACAGCAACAGGGGTTAAGCCACACTGCATGAGAGACTTTCACAAACTTGTTGAAATTTCTCTGTCTGAAGAGACAATCTGGACAAAAAGAGATAAAACAAATTCTCCCAGGTCACACACAACTGTCTTGGAGTCGAACTAGGAACAGAAGTGAGATTTCTTAAATGCCATGGTAGTACCAGGTCCACTTGGACATGCTGTCTAGTCTCCATGTGGTCCCTCTAGCCCACCCCAAAATCATTAGGACCTCTTGCCAAAAGAAGTATGTGTTTCCGTGAATAAATTTTCAACAAATAATTCAACAATCACTGGACATTTTGATGCTTAGTTTGGAGACACAGTTAGCTACTACACATGCACAGTATTTGCACTCAGAAGGGCTGGAAGGGGAACTGGTGCAACCCCTGCTTGCATACTCAAAGGACTGAGGGAGCAGATTCACATGTCACTTGTGTTTTGTCTGAAGGGAAAGTTTGTAAGGAATGTTCTTTACAACTGAAATAGTGTTATATCTGAATTCATAACTCTTCCCTTCCAAAAACCTGTCTAGTATGGCTGGGGATTCATTCTTCTGTTTCACCTTAGTTCATAAGAGGCTTCAATTATGATGTTATCCTTTGAGCAGATTAGAGGACAAATTGTGATGTAGAGACATATTTCCTGCAATTTTTGGAACAGAAAATTATTTAAGATATAAAATCATTCCCTCTTTTTCATTCCCAAATGTGAGGGGCTGGATGGAGCCCGGGGTCCTGCAGCTCTTTAACAGATGCCATAGATGGGCTTCCCTTTGCCTCCTCCCTGAACTTGGAGCCACAGGCTCCACTGAGAAGAGAAGCAGGAGGGCTTTCTTGCATATCTGAATAGAGATGGGAATTATTATCCCAGTGAGTTCACTATAATTAGCCTTTGACAAATGGATAACACAGGACTGGATTTTCAGTCTCCAGTCGCAGTTCCATATCTTTGCTCTTCTGGCATGAAATCAGAGGACCACTGAAATCTGTCTCTCTCTTAGAGAAATATCAGTCCAACATTAGCAAACCCAGGGAAGACTGGGGGAAATGGCAACTGACCTTGAAGTGATCTTTTCTAGTACAGAGAAAAACACTTTGGTGTACTATTGTGAGTCACCTGGTACTGCTCCACTCCAGGTTTCCCCCGCCTGCCTTTGCTCCATTAAATCACTTCACAACAATTTTGGACTAAAGCGCTCTTACATAAAGAGATCCCATTTAAAAATTACTATCCTAAACAGTAAACTTTAATTTTCAAAGCTGTCAATCTCCTCCATTTCATATATGTAGACAGAAGAGAAGACAAAATGTAGGGGTTAGATCCTGTTTTCTAACACTGTGTTTCAGAGACAGTATTTTTGATATCATGCTCATTTTCCCACTTTCTTATCTGCTGCATTTTCTTTAAAAAAATTGTTTTCACTTTTAGAACATTAATCCTCTCTTTTTCCCATTGTTGTTTGTCACTAGAATACTCACACAAACAGACTCAGTGTGGTACTAGTTCTCTTTAGTAAATCCATGTTTCACTTCGACAGAACTACCCTTCCCTTATTCCAAGAGTTAAGCTTCAATATGGTTAAGATGTGTTGATCACATGCTAAACAGAGGCATACTGCAGGAAATTCAGATGACAGACTGTAACTTCTCATTCTAAGACACTTTTCATAAGAGTAATTTTTGATCCTGATGGAGAGAAAGAGATGCTTAATTAACTCTCTGCTTATCTGTCTTCCATCACACTCAAGTATATTATGTAGGACTCTACAGCTTTATATACTGCAGCACAATCTCATCAATAGCAATTACATTACAGTTCCTTGCCTGTCTTCAGTATCTTTGTTCAGCAATGGATCTGAAACATGGTCAAAGCTGAAACAGCTACCAGCAATGGCACATGAGGACAAAAGAACAGCACGAAAGCCTTAAGTAAGCTTCAGTACTGTAATAATGTTTCTCAACAGCACAGGCTATCAATATGAAGCCCTTAAAATGCAGTTTAGAATGCTAAATAATAGCCTTATCCCCATCAGCAACATATATAACAACACTGAACTGAAGCAACTGCTAACTTCAATAGTTTCTAATTAGAATATTCACTTTTCCCATTAAACCCACTTTTATTTTAATAGAAGGCTGTTTTCTGCCAAAAAAATATTTTCTCCACATTCTTCTTTGGTTTTCAAAGTAGTCCCCACTCCAGACCTGAGCTTAACATTCTGCCCTTACAAAAATCAATTTTTATTTGAAAAGTAAACATTTCTAACAGTCAATTTTAAATTATCACTTTCTGTAAGAAAGCCACATCCAAATTGTTTTACCTATTTCTATGTATTATAAGAAGTCCTTGTTCTGAAGCAAGAGTTCCTTGTGTCTGGTTATTTATTCCTTCCAGGCATCTGAATTCCACATCTGCTGTGAAATCATTACTATTGCTGAAACAACGTGTAGTGGGTTTTGCATTGGAGACTCAGGATCTGCTCATAAAGTTTGTCCTCAGTCCTGAAGATTTACTTGCTTACTTAATTGTATGAGATATGACATGTTCCATTTTTATCAAATATCTCAAAAATATTTTCACTACTGTAACCTAAAATGGGATTTGACAAATATTTGATATCAGCCTGTTAAGATGTCCCAAAAGGTAAAGGGGAGATGGTGATAGTATTTCAGGAGAAATTAAATAAAAGGCAAAAGAAATCCTGAAGAACACTAGTCAAGCAATGCTTGGTACAAGAATATTTTGTAAGTAATGTGTGAAAGATGTTTGAAAAATAAGAGACGTATAACAAAGCAGCAAAATCTGTTCTCCCAACTATGCTAGGTTTCAGGACTTGTCTAGCACCACTTAATAACATATATTGTCCCCAGTTGGTATTTCCATCTTCCATGTATTTCGATCACACATCCTTTGCTAGGTTAAATGTTACAAAGGGAGATTCATCTTCAGATTTCACGGCACAAAGCAATCCCTGACAGGCACCAGGAATCAATGGTTCCTATTTTACCTTGAGATGACAGATGTGCCTTCAGTTGCCTTGCTGGATAGAAAAGACTTACTGAAGGAACCATGTTTCCTGCTCAGCATGCTGAAGAAACTGCTGTCTAACCATGAGATACAGTGGAAAGCTGTATTACAGAAATTCTTCAGTGGGAAAAACAAAAGTGGCCAGCAAAAAAAACCTGAGCCCTGTGAAATGCAAAGTCATTTGCAGACTAGAAAAAAATATTGTCTCAAACCTTGGCTTACTAATTGCTTTTCATAAAAAAAAAAAAAAAAAAAAAAAAGAAAAACCAAAACCAAACAAAAAACAAAACCAAAACCACCAAAAAAACCAAGCATAAGGCTCATTATACTATTTCCTATTTATAAATAAAAACTCCAGGTACATAAAATTCAGGGTGTCTTTCATTGAGTTGTAAAGTACTTCTAAATTGCATGTGTCCCAGTTCAGTGTCTAGTAAATAAAACCTTGTTTCCTCTCAGGAATCTTCCACAAAGACTAATATCCTTGAGCACAACTGGAGAAGAGGGGGAGGGAGCGTGAAGAAGAGGAGGACAAGGAGATTCCAGTTAGTCTTTTTCATCAATGCTAGAAATACTCCTTCTCACTTCAGTGAGATCAGAAAACTGTTCCTAAACATATGCTGAAGACCAAATCAGGCAGGGAACATGATACTTATTTATCTGCTACTTAAAGACTGACAGTATGAGAGATGTATTCTTTTTTACAGTCCTTAGTGAACAGGTTGATGCAATCCAATCCTCCCTTTGTGTCTCCCACAACTGCCATCACCATCGAGAGAATAGCAGTAGTCACTGGTCTTCAGACCACACGCTGTGTTACTCTTCAGAAAAAAAAGGAAAATCAAAGATCATAGTAATGTGTAGATAGAACATACTGGTTTTTACATCTAGAGCCCATTCAAGAAACACACTGGAGAGGCTAACCATCTCTCACTGCATCAGAAGACAGACATACTGGCCAGACAAAATTTAGATTGCTTCAACACAGTGAAAATGACACATCATTTGTGAACAGTATTATCCCGTAGGGACCGTACAAATGCATCTATTACAGAATGACAGGTCAAGTCAACAAAACTTGTGAAGCAGCAATCACTGTGAACATAAAGAGTGCAACTGCAGCAAGACTTTTGGCTCGTGTTTCACAGCTCACACATCTCTCCCATATCTACCCCTGATGGCCCTGATACCTGAGTCATTTTCCATGTGGGAATATCATAATGCTTGGTGCTGTACAAACAGCAGAAGTGTTCCCTTTGCCACAGACATTTTTTTTATTTTACTGTACCATTTCCATTGTCTCCAAACTTAGCAATAGAACTTCCCTTGGCTTTGATCAGATTAGAGCAGATCTCCAGTCATGTAGAGTCTCAGGACATAGAGACAGGGAGAAGATCTAGTTCTTTAAACTCGGCTTGCTATTCTTAACCAGATGCTACAAATATCTTCCTGCTGCCTGCCACTCACCTTAGTCACACAGTCCTGACTTCTCCCTTGTCTGGCACTGGTTTGGCTTCATGGTGAGTGAAGGGTGTTATGAACAACAAAGAGACTATTTTCCTTTAGATCAATGAGCTGTTTGCCTCACCCACAGTTGCATAACCTCCAAAGTGATGCAGGATAGCAGAAGGACCATAATCCTGGCTGGGAGGGAGGGGAAGAGATGGAAAAAGCAGGAGTGAGCAGGACTCCTTCTTGAGTAGCACAATGGGATCTTGTAAAGCATAACGTGAAACCATATTGCTGGTCTCAAGTGAAGCACATAGGGAAGTTTTTAACCATCTTTGTATGCCCAGTGTCTAGGGCTTGCCTTACTTTTACTGTAAGACAGTGTAACCTGGAGGCAGAACTAATTATGCTCCTCTGATTTCAGTACACATGATCCATCCCATCAACATCCCCCATCAGTACAGTCTCTCACACTAGGATCCCAGAAAGGCACTGTAAGTTTTTACACTGCACAACACACCAACCCCTTCCACAGGGAGCACTGCAACAGTTTAAGAAGGAAAAAGGTTCTGACTATATGCTCATACTTTAAAAATTCCTTTCTCTCCTGAAACAATAACATTTTGGGAAGTAGTGTTTTATATAATATTTAAGAGTCAAACACATATTGAACTCCTATGAGTGAGACTGTGTAAGTAATTTTAAAAACTGGTCCCAGGAACATGTATAGGATCAAGAACTGTAGCTGTGTCAGGTCAATGGCTAGGCATAACAGTGAAGAGCAGAAGGAAGGAATGGAAAGAAAAAGCCAGGATTTTCTTTTTCTGGTGACATAGCAATCAAGGGAAGAGAAACCAGCTGCAAAATCTGTTCAGTTTAAAAAACTAATTTGGTAATAATTGTGGCATCACTTTTCAAAAGGAGTGACTCATTAAAAATTGAGGAAATTTAATAGCTTTTATATATATAAAATTTGGGAAGAATTAATTATGTCTAAATGTGCCTCAGTAAATGTACTCTCTAACCTAAAGGAGGTTTGCAGTTCTGGGATATAAAGGTCATTGGGGAAAGTAAGAACTAAGAATTCTTCTTTGAGCAACAAGGTCCTTAAGTAATCCCATATGCTACATGAACTTCTGTTAAACATGAGAAATAACCAAAGAACAGGTGCTGTTTCTGGAAGTGTGGGGTTTAGATGAAACAGTTGGAAGCTCTATTAACTGTAAGAGAGCAGATGCAGCCGGGCAGAGTGCCTGGCTGAGCATGAACAAGATCACAAAACTAAAGAACGGTGGAGGTGGGAAGGGACCTTCTGAGATAACTTAGTTCAGTCCCCTGCTCAAAGCAGGGTCAGAGAGAACAGATTGCTTAGGGCCACATCCATTTGGGCTTTGAACACCCCAAGGATGAAGATTCTGAAACTTCTCTAGGCAACCTGTTCCAGGGTCATACAGTTAAAAAAAAATTAAAAAAAAATCTTATTTTTAAGTGTAACTTCTTATATTTCCATTTCTGCCTATTGCCTCTTGTCCTTTCATTGATCACCACTGAGGACAGTCAGGATCCATCTTCCTTACTCCCAACCAAGCATGAGTATTTCTGCCACCTTTGCTTGCCTTCCTGCATGTCAGGATGCTTCATTTCTGAGCTTGGAGGATATAATCCTTGAGACTTTACCCCATAATCCTGTAAATACTTCTTTCTTTGTGTATGTACACTTGGGGAGGGATTTCTTCAACTCTGTATTTTTATTTTTTTCAATATCTCTTCTGTCCAAATCATCTGTACTCTTTGTTTGCCATAGTGGTGTGCCACTTACTCACTTGATTGTTGGCCGGCTCCTCCTCCCCTGTCATTCCCAGTCTACTTAAGAGTTCAATAATTCTATGCAAGGTAATATATTCAATCAATAAGCTCTTTAACAAAAGCTAGTGGTCTACCAGTGAGTACTCTAGGACCAACCATGCACTCAGTACCATCTTTATGGAATTTCATGAATGTCAGATTTAGCCACCTGAATCTAAAAATAGAATGAGACTTTCTTTATCCTTATGGTTCTTAATATATTTTGTTCCAATCAGTGTTTAGAAATTTTTATATTTGCTTTTGCAAAGACACATTGTGATTTTGTCTCTACCAGGCCATAGGAAACATTAAAAGCAATTCTAAAAACCATGTGAAGATGTTTTGGAACATGAGGTTCGACTCATTCAGTTTCTGTTCGGAGTTGTTTCTTCTCTGTTTCCTGTCATACAGACATACACACATAAAGGATTAAGAATATGAATCAATTCTCTTTAAGAACTTCTAATTTATCTGTCTGTGTCTAGGGGACCTATCCTGAAAATATTTAATCCAAAGACTGAATGGGGCTCTCTCATACACTTGTATTTCAACAGAGTGGTTTGGTTTTTCAGGGCCTTTGTTGATCTTAGAAATATCTTGAAAAAAGTCGACCAAATATGAAAAAAAAACATGCTTTATAGACAGCAGTGGTCATGAAGGGCCCAGGCAGACAGTTCTTCACACTGAATGCTCTTTTATTTGTTAGCTATTGTCAAAATCCTGAAATATTCATATGTTTATGCTCTGTTAATTATCGTCCATTAATTATTTATAGCAATCTCTAAAAATTCCATTTACTGATAGAAATGAGAAAAAGATTGTTGCTGTGCTCTGCTTTTAGTAAAGTTGAACAGATAAAAAAGGTGCGTAGGGAAGAATAGAAAGGAGGGATTATTTCTGATCAATTCAGAGGCTGAATGAAACATGAAAGAAGTACAAGAAAAAGGAGAAATAGGCTACACGGCTGGCTTCTTCCAACAGAGGAATCTAGGGGCAGAGACTTAATTTGGAAGAATCTCTGACTGACCAGATTGTGGGTCAGGAATACTGCATTGTTGGTTTCTCTGTCAACAATATCTCTGTGTGTGGAAAGCACAAACCAAGATGAGAGATGGAGAAGTCTAACATGGTAACTACTCCATTTGTGCTTCATATATGTACAGAATACCCCCAAACCAACCTCACCTGGTTATGTATCCACTAAATTGTAACAAAGAGGATAGCCATTCAATAACGACTCTGAAAGTCGTTGCTTTCTTTGAACTCTTCCTCTTTCTCCTCCTCACAACTTGCTTTCCCTCCAGCAAAGGCTTTTCTGACAGAAATCAAGTAGGAGCAATGGCATAAGTGCTTGGAGAAAGAGTCCAAGAAAGTGGCAGTACAGAGTAAGTGACTGTCCCCACGGTATACACATTCATATGTTTCAGCAGTTTAGGTATTCACTGATCTGGAAACTGCATCTGGGCCAACATTATTGCCTTAAACGTTTCAATAATTTTTTATTGCTTTAATCATACATACTTTAAAAGCTCTATAGGGTCATCAGCATTAAGTCAAAGGATAGTAGCAATGCTTTCCCTTTTGTGGGGATGCAGCAGCCACAAGGAAATATACCTGAGTCTCGAGCAGAAAAGAAACACTTCAAGATGATGTTCATCTGAAGTCTTATAAGAATGTAAAAAAAACACCCAAACAATATTTTGCTGCTTCACAAATACCATGTTTGTTACAGGATATAACAAAATGTTTAAGCAGCATATAAAACAATAACAGGAAACAACACATCATTATAGGAAAATATTTGGAACATAATGTGAAATTGCAGCAAATCCCATCCCTCCTACCACTCACTCTATTCCAGCCATCATCATAAAGATATTTACTGTACATAAAGGCAGTCAATTCTTGATTTTTCATAAGTGCATTAGCAGCCTCCACAATAATCTAGACCATATTTCCTCCCCAACATCATAGTCTGGAGAAAAGTTTACAGAAAGCCCATACTGCATATATCAGGACATGTCAGCTACAGAAGAAACCAATTTACAAGATTTTCTAAGTCCAAAATTGATGCACTGAGTAAGTTTCTACAGATAAAATTAAATAAGCTTTGTATTAGTAACATCTTTCCTTTCTTGAAAATGCCCCATGCCACTGTGACTCCAAATTACTGAGAAATTACTCTACCCTTATATAAAGAAAAACGTTTTAAGTTTTTCCCCCTTCTACTAGGAAAGGGGAGGACAATTTCAAGGTAAGCATGGTAGTTTGCTTCAAATCTAAGCTAATGTCTTGGCAAGCCGTTTTGCTCTGTGGTACTAGAAGTGGGAGATTTTGAATTACCAAATTATACACTTTTCCTCTCTGCATTTCAAATCTACCCATCTAGATCCTGAAACAAGTTGTTATAGAGAGTCTGATTAATATAGTTGTATACTTTTTATTACCATTGACTAGAAATTATCTCTTTGTTCAGTATCTCCAAAGCTATCACAGTTTTTACTCAACACACAAGAGGAAAAGAGATGCAGTAAAAATTAGTTACATGGGTAAATTAGAAAAGTGAGACAGATCTTGATCTTCAAGTTCCAAAATAATCAGATTTAGTATCATAAAAATACATTAAAATGTTGATAAACGTAAGGAACAACTTATATATGAAGAATTACATTTCAATTGGAAAATTACTTACTTCAAAGAAGACATACCTTAGGCCTAGAAAGCCACCAGCAACATGGAAATATAGTAACTGTGGAATGATTGTGCATTGGTTTTTCCAGTACAAGAAACAGGGGTATTACATGGAACAAGTAAATGGAAAGTTGAAGCACTGTTGTGTTTCTTCAAATAACGGGGTTTTTTTTTTTAAAATCTATGGAATTCTTTACACCAGCACCTTATGGTTATTAAAAGAGTATATGAAATAAACTAAAAACCAGATAAAGTAATAGAAAAAAAATCCTTCAAGGGATGATTAAATACATGACACTGACTTTGTCTCAAGACATCCTAAGCCAAAACTTCTAGGAAAGGTATTTCTAAGGAAGTGTCATCACATTTGAATACCCTACATACACAACTGTTATTACAGGCACTATGAAAAGCTGCACACTGGATGAGGTAGACTTGTCTCACCATGCTTTGACCATTAAAGTATTTTTATGTGACAACATGATTCAAGTATGTAGCTGTCTAGATACCAAACTGGGTCCAAGGAATTAATACACATGTAAGTCCAACACGAGGCCAAAATCTATACTGGCAAGTGGAATTTAAGCAGGATAACTTAGTATTTCTAAGTTGTCATGATACATCTGTGTTACAGCAAACTGAATGATGACATAAAGATGTAGTCAATACAGTGAATGAAATTTGGACAATTATTCAGGTCAACTTAAAGTACCTATAGATGGATGAATGGTTCACCAGATGACCAGTTTGGCTAAAGTGGAATGTCCATACCAAGAGTTATATGTCATCCTTAAAGTTACAAAACCAACCACAGTGAAAACTGAAAGACTTCTCCATTTAAAATTCTTCCTATTTATTAGACAGACACATAAATCAATAGATGTTGCACCAGATAATTTGAAAGGTATACTTTTTAATTGTGATGACCTCTTTAGAAATTAATAAAAATTTAATCTTTTGAAGTATATTAGAGAAGAGAAAGGTATACATCTTCAGGTACTGCTAAATTTTGTTAAGATGAGGATAGAAACAGGAGAAGTGAAAATCTGAAAATATATTTAAGATATAGTCACACAGGTAGAGATTTCTCAGAACTCTAAAAACAAACACAAACATATAGAAAAATACAGGCCCTTTCAGTTAAAAAAGCAGTAAAAAATTTCTTTCAAAGGTTGCTAAAGAGATCTGGAAAATGAAACTCTTGTTCAGGTAAACACTGGACATCAATGGAAATTAGTAAGATAAATCATTCTCTTTGTCTTGGATCATTTTTTAAAATATAAAATTAGTGGAGGACAATCTATTGCAGAAGTTTCTTGACAATGATAACAAAACTGAATACCAGGAAGGAATTGAATGCATGTGTCAAATACACTTTTTCACAAACACATTCCACTCAACTATATCAAAAGGGTTTTACTTAGAGATAAGTCATCAAAGCTCAATTATTTTTTTTTATTTATTTTACCTGAGATTAAACAAGCTTTCTTATACTAAGTAGTAAGTCACAGTGTATTGTGATAACAGAGGGTTAACCTAACTTTTTTTGGTTTTGTATTTAAGCAAAAGGAATGTGAAACCCAAATTTTCAGCCATATTTTTTGGATTTATGAGAGAAATCTGGAATCTTTATGGCTTTACTTTTCAAAGTACTTGTATAAGAGGATATTACCACTTGTAGTAAAACCATTTAGTAAATATCTAAGAGGAGTTAGTGCAAAAAGTCAGAACAAAATTATAAAACATACCAATCACCAGTAGTTGAGTTCCAAAGCAGGATATTTTTTTTTTTTTCCATTTGGATCATCAAAATAAATCCTTTCCTTTAACCAGATAGGTTTCCTATGCTAATCCAAACATCCAGTCACAAAGACAGAATTTAAAATTATTTCTTTGCAGAATTATAGAGCTATACAGACTTTTTCACACAATTCAAATAAAGCAGTGTTTTTCTGTCATCTCAGTCTTTCTTAACTGAGCATATTGATGAAGATGGGCTTTTTGCCTCTAGCTAGTGTGGCTTGCACTGCTGGTTCAGTAATTTGTAAAGAAATAAATTATTCCTAGAAAAATACTGTGTTTTTTTGGTTTATGTTTTGTCAATCAGAAAAAAAATGTGAGCTTGACAGTAAATGCTGCAAAGTTATTTTAGAGTCATGATTCAGGTTCTTTTATCCTGTAGTTCTAACAGACTCCTGACTTTTTGTTTTCCAGAGATATGAGATAATAGCTCCCTTAAGACTTTGACTATCTCCCAGAAGAGAGGAGCAGAACTATTTTTAATTATATTTATCTGTGCAAACAGTCTGTATTGATTTTCTTTTTTTTTCCAATATAATGTGGAATGTGACTTTTGAGTAAAGCTACATTCATCGTTCAGAGCTCCTTGTTGTTCCATCTAGGAATTTTATCTAAAACTAACACATATGAGATTACTACAACTGTCAGGATTAACTACATGGAACTAAGTGTTCTAAAACAATTCAAAAAAAGTTTATAGGTAGAAAAAAATTAATTGTGGGAGAAAAAGAAAATAGTATCTTTATAGAGGCTTCCAGTCTTTTTCTTTTAAAGGATATATGTGTTTTCAAATTTTATGCTAGTCACCAGTGTAAATCCCACAGTCCTACATTCTTCAGAATTCCTCTCTAACTACTGTCCCGTTTGATTTTCCTTCCCTTATGACAACATATAGGTGCATTATATACTATCTTCTGCCTGAACACACATGCAGCCAAACATCTTCCCTTTGTGATTTCTTATGGAAAAATCTTGTTGCTATTAGTCAACATTTTTTCACAGTAATTGAGTTTAATATTAATGATTCTTATATTATCGCTTGCTAAGTCCTTGCTTATCAGTACTTTAGTTTCTTCTATTTGGGTTAACTCTTTGATTTGATTCTAGTTATCAACCTTATATTCTACATTTCTTTTAACTAAAGTAATTTCCTGTAGGTCACTACATCATACGATTTTTGAAAATGTAGCTATATTAGATATATTTCCTTTGCCTAGAAAATATATAAACTTATCAAAGATATATATTAAATTAGTTTCATATGATTTATTCCTAAAATTCTTCCTGTTTACTCATCTGAATAGAATTAATAGGTTTTAGATTTTTACAGAATCAGAGTATATAAGCATGTTGTCTGTTCCTTCAGAAGACCTCCTCATATTTATTCCCTACTTTGTCTCAGCCAAATTTGAAAGAGTGTTTGAGGCCTGAGAATGATTAATTTCTAATAAGCTTTATCACAACTGGTGGGTGGGATGGATATAGAGGGGACAAATCTATTAAAAAAATCACATTATTTGATCTGCTTCCCCTGAAAGCAATCTGCTCTATCCACGATAACACATATGTTAAAGATCATGTTTTAGCAGACCTAACTGGATAACTGTGCCATTGTGACTGTGCTGCTTCCATGCTTGGGGCAATGACTGAGTTGAGAACCTTCACCATGAAGAAATCCTTCAGACTGTCCACATCTAATGTCTCCACAACCAAGCTGCTTCTCAGACTGTCTGAACAATTAAATTATCATAATTTGCCTTTTGAAATCAAGCATCTCACTTTCAGGTGCTTTTTCTTTTTTGTCTTTTTTTTTTTAAAAGGATGTCATCCAGTGGAGTTAGATGAACTTCCAATCCTATCACTAAAATTGTGATGTACAATTATCTAACATATAAACTCCTAATTACTGACTGTAATCAATATTGTCTTGTCATACTTTGTTATGTATTGCCCTAACAATCTCCCTAGAGAAACATACCTTTAATAATGTCATCTTACATGTTTGAGAAAGTCTTTTCAACTTATAAGAAATAATTTTTGTGGATATAGAAACAAATATATCTGATTTTCTGTTACACTGTAACTCAACTATTATACTTACTTCAGTTATTCCTCACACATTTAGGGAACTCCAATTACATAACAAAATTTATTTAACACTTCTCCACTGAACTTTACAAATCATCACTCCCTTTGAAGGGATGGAGGTAAATTTCATAGTCTGTGATGGAAATCCAAGTGTCACATGTTATTCAACAGTATATTATTGCTTTAAACTAATATTACAAAAAGTTAAGAGAAAGAAGAAAAAGAAAGAACAAAAAAAAAACCCAACACATGATCTAATTTAATCTGCAAGTGACATTTAAATAGGCAAAAAAGCAAAGATATAATTTGATCAAGATTCAGAGATGATTTATTACTTCTCTTGTGATAAAAGCCAGAGGCTTTCATCATGTATGAATGCTCCATTGTGCCGGATTCTTTACATAGAATAATGAAATGTCAGGCCCCTTCACTCTTCTAAATTAAGAATTTGTTAGAAGATAATGTAAGGATCATCCAGATTCTAACTCCCTATGCTAGCAACAAGCATCTTGAAACTTTATTGACTACTTCAGTTTTAAGACCTCTCTTATTAACAAAGAGCTGACATCTAATAAAACAAAAGGCAAAAGGTAGATACTGACAGACAAAAGAACAACAAGAAAAAATGAAGGAATCCTGTAGCAATCTTAGTACACAAGGCCCTGTTATTCATCTTCTCTCACTTCAGATAGTTTAGATACCTGAAGTTGAACTCAAAATCTAAGGTTTTCTCCACAGCCAACCATAAGAAATCAGCATATCTAGACTGAAATTCACAGAAGTAATTCAAAAATTTCAACTCTAGTGTGATCTGTATTACACCATACAAATGTCCATATTTTTTCATAAAGCAAGCCTGAAATGACTAGCTCAGATTAAGAGTACATATACATTCACATGTATGTATATTGTGAATATAAATCATTTGCTGGAAGGATTTGCATGGATATTACGGCAAAGCATTTGCTTTTAGGCATGTTATTTGGGCAACCCTATCATCACGTAAAGAAAGTCTACAAAAAGGATACAAAAAGAATTAAAAAAAAAAAAAAAAATGTCACTTGTTTGGGCTGGAATAGAGTTAATTTCCTTCAAGGTAGCTGGCACAGTGCTATGTTTTAAATTTGTGGCCAAAACTGTGTTGGTAACATACAGTGCTTACACAGCATCAAGGCTCATTCTGCTTTTCACTCTACCTCTCCCTGCGTGTAGGCTGGAGATTCATAAAGATCTGGGAGGGAATATAGCCGGGACAGCTGACCTGAACTGACCAAAGGGATATCCCATACCATATCATGTTGTGCTCAGCAATAAAAGCTCAAGGAAGAAGGAAAGAGGGACATTGAAAATTATGACTTTTGTCTTCCCAAGAAGCCGTTACACATAATGGAGCCCTGTTTTCCTGGAGATGTCTTAATATCTGCCTGTTGCTTGGAAGTAGACAAAGAACTTCTTAAATTTGCTTTGCTTGTTTGTACAGCTTGTTTATTTCCTTATTAAACTGTTTAACAAAAACACACAAGTTTTCTTAGTTTTACCCTTCTGATTGTCTCACACATCCCATTGGTGGGAGAGTAAGCAAGTTGTTGTGTGGGTCTTAGCTGCTTATTGGGGTTAGCTGACAACATAAATATATACAACTTCAATAATCAGGCAATTATTTATTGGCTAACACACAAACAATGTCTAGAATGTAATGATCTCCTAGACTAAGCATTAATTCACCATACAAAAAAGCTACCCAAATACTCTTTGCTGTTCAGACAGGCATCAATCAGGAGCAGAAAGGATGGCCTCTACTGCTCACTAAAATAGATTTTTCCCTGTTGCTGAGTTGTCTTCCTCTACCAGTTCTGTCAGATCCTTGGTTTTTCCTTTGAGATCTTAGATATTTCTGTGCTATGTTTTCCCTCTTGAATTCTGCAATCAGTGCCCATCTGTCCTAGTGTCTTACACCATCTCAACAACCCAGCCTCTGTCTCTAATTTTACCTTTGTTATCTTACATGGCTTTGCTCTAGAGCCTTTCTCAGAATTCTTTGTCATGGCTTAGCGATTTCCTCTGAAGTGTGAGCCAAGGTTGCGCAGCTGGGCCATATCAGACCTCAGCTTTGGATCCTTGGAGCACAAAGAGATGAAGCCATGGGAAGGGAGGAAAGGTTACAGAAAGTTTACAGAGTGGAGAATATAGAGAATTTCTAGGACAAATTTGAAGGCGATAATGGAGAAGCTTTGTAGATGTATAAATGATGTTTCTCCTATCTGAACAACATAGCTTGGGTGAGAGAAGGAATTAGAAAATTTGAAAATATAATTTGATAAGGATAAGGAATGGTACCTTACACAGGTTGGGGGTGGGAGAAAAATCACCTAAAACTACCTTTCACAGTGTTAAAAGAGACTAAGAGTCAAGAAGAAAAGGTACAATTATGATCATGCCCCCATGCTTGGCACTGATGAGGTTGCAGGTGAAATGTTGTGTTTGCTTTTGGGCCCCTCACTACAATAAAGATATTATGGTGCTGGAGCATGTCCAAAGAAGGGCAATGAAGCTGGTGAAGGATCTACAGAACAAGTCTTGTAAGGAGCAGCTAGGGTTATATAAGGGAACTGGGGTTGTTTTGCCTGGAGAAAAGGAGGTTGAAGGGAGACCTTATTGCTCTCTACAACTACCTGAAAGGAGGTTGTAGTGAGGTGGATGTTGGTGTCTTCTCTCAAGTAACAAGAAATAGGACAAGAGGAAATGGCCTTAAGTTGTGCCAGGGGAGGTTTAGGTTAAACATTAGGAAAAACTTCTGAGAGTGTTATTTATCAGTGGAACAGGCTGTCCAGGGAGGTGGTGGAGTCACCATCCCTGGGAGGTATTTAAAAGAGATGTAGATAAGGTGCTTAGGGACATGGTTTAATGGTGGGATAAGCAGTGTTAGGTTAAGGATAGGACTTGATGATCTTGAAGGTCTTTTCAAACCAAAATGAGTCAATGATTCTATGAAAAAAAAAAAAGTAAGATAAGACTGAAGGTAGTTTGTGTTTTATATATGATGGAAAAAAGGAAATGACAGGAAAGAGGCAAAGGAAAATATGATATGATTAGGATATGACCTTTGCTTCAATATGTTGAAAGCAAGAAGGGTTAGTACAAAGACTGTTCCAGGGGTAGCAATGCAAATACAAATTACATAGATGAGAATTTTTGCTTATGAAAAAAACATAAACTTTTCAGATTTTGTTGAAAAAAGTCATCATCATTCAGAGAGAGCGATCTTTCCAAAAAGAGAGACAATATACTTGATTCAGTGAACAGTGAAGATGATATTTTGAAAATGTCTGAGTTATTGAGAAAAAAAAGAGTTAATAAGACTATCAGAAAGAGGGCATTCAGCTTTTTCAGTTTGAGTTTAAACTAGGAGATGGCATTCAGAAGGAGATCCCAAATGATTCCTTAAAATCATTATATTGAGAGTTGTACTTCTGCCCTTATGCAGGAAAATGCTTATGAACCTGACTAACCTTGAATATGTTCTCATATATCCCTTGACACTATTGTCAACAACCTGCAGCAACTTGTTTTCTGTTCCAGGTCTGGGATTAAATGTCTTTGAGGGTACTATTCCTTGTTCATTTAAATAGGATGTGCAAGGAGGATGGTAGTGGGAATAAGCAAAAAACTATAGAGGGAATGGACATAATCAGGGCTTCCAACCCAGCAAAAAATTAATATTCTCCAGGTAATAGTTCTGCATTGTACTTTATTTCTGTCTGATTAGTATTCTTTTATTGCGCTTTACGAGAGACTAATATGATTATACTTTATCCGCATTAGTAAAAACAAAAAAAAAGGAAGATGATAAGATTCAATTAAAAATTATGCTAATTTGATAGGATGGAAAATTGCTTATGTAGGGTACAAACTTATTACTAAGATATATTGGCTGTCCTTAGGAAAAGTTTCACAGTACTTATGAGAAATTATTTTACAATAGCTCATTCCACAAAAAGGAACAAGACAAGGGAAAAGAAGTTTCTTGTAAAAATTTAAACCACTCTAGATTTATTATCGAATTCAACAGAATCAATTTGAAAAAAAAAATCCTGGACTGGCAGATTGGGTACATTTAACCTGTCATGCCAATGGAGTTCATTACAGTCTACCTGGTTTGACATTTAGGCATAGGTAATATAATGTCCACATAGACATGCCTTGGAACATATCTTCCCAGTAAATCATTTAGTCTCTGTCTCCCCCCCTGATTCAGTGTCTTGACAGCTCTGATAAGAAAGAAAAAAATTATGACCTGAATGAAAAATAGTTTTTCACATTTTTTCTTCTGTAATCAAAACTTAACATTTTTCTAGCATACGCTGTTAGGTTCCCTTTCTGACAGAAGACAAGCAAATGAATCCTCCAAAACAGAAAAATAAAGGCTGTCTCCTTCACATAGGATAGATACTGTAGCTCCTTCTCTCACGGATAAAAATCAAATGAAGGCCTGCCACAGCAATACAGAATCATAGAATCATAAAATCATAGAATCATTCTAGTTTGAAGACACTTTCAAGATCAAGTCCAACCATTAACTCAGCACTGCCAGGTCACCAGTAAACCATGTCCCCAAGCACCACCTCTAGTGAAAGGATAGATTAGAAATCTCTTCTGTATGACATTTTTCACTTTGCATGTTCTCACATCTCCCTGGGCACTTTTGTCAACAATCTGCAGCAATCTACGTAAGTATATTGCAACCAAAAAGGAAAAAAAGAAATAAGGTTTCTATAGCATTTTGGAACATACACTTACAAACCAATCCTTGCAGAACACCTGCAATGTAAAATTTGATCTAGTCTCTGGGAGCAAATCAGGAGACTATGAATTGGATACACTGGCATTTAAATCTATTCCAAAAGACCTGGAAGCCCAGAGGCTGTAGCACTCCTCTTGTAGCAGTGAGAGCTTGTGTTAAAGATCATCTATGAATCAAAATGAAAAGAGATTTAATTTCAATTTATAGTCAACTGCATTAATTTCTAGGCTATATTTCACATTTTGGTTTATAAAACTAAATTATTCACATAAAAATATTTGCAGAGTGCAAACAAATTTGGGCATAGTCTCCAGAGAAATAAAATAACTGTAATCAATAAATTGATTAATTTATAACTCCAGTACTAGTCAAACTGGATAGGATATACCTCATTTAGTTCAAGCCATCTGAGACCTAGATGTTTAATCTAAAGCAATCTCCCTCCAGGGTTAGTGAAGAGACAGTTAATTTCAGAGGGCAATTTATCCTATCCATCTTGGACACTTATTTTATAACATTGGGAATTATATCTTGAAGTACTTATCAAGTAGCAGAAAGGAGTTGTTTAGAAATACTTTTTTTGATGACTGATGACAGGGAAAAAGAATATCATACAATGATTCTTATCACCACTCACTTCTAATACTACAAGCAGTAGCTTATTTCTCATTCAGGCTTCTTCTTCACCTGCAGATCCACAATTCCAAGACTTTTATGGTGGTCCAGAAACAAGAAGGAACAACACCATCAGCATCAGAAACAACTGGGCCTGAATCATCTTCACACTGAGAGGGAAAAGCTGACACTTGACAATCCTGGAAAAGGGTGGAAGCACCCATCTACAAACCTGCCCTGATCTCTCAGGGTGATTGTTTGCCACCAGGAGGCCTCCAGACAATCAATTCTTGCTGTTCATCTATGAGACTGCTACCAATAACACTGCTAGATATGTCTTGGAGAATATCAAGAGTCTCTATTGATGTCTGGAAATGAGGGTGAAGCATCTCCAATTTCTCTAAATTGGTTTTCATTTTTTTCTGTCTCACACCCCCTGTGTTAGTAGGAGGAATAGGTGCCCCCAGGAGTCATCTAAATCTGACAAATAATTTGTTTCATTTTCTTATTGATTCCTAGTGAGAGGCTGTTTCTGACACCCAGGTGAATTCTGCACGGCAACTGGCTGCTTTGGTGAAGCTGTCAGGTGTGGCCATCACCTCAGATTTAGATAGCTCTTGAAGATCTCGCTACTGCAAGTCAGTCCAAGAATTAAAATAAGGACCTTATAAAAGACTTGCTGAAATTTGCCTCTAATATAATTTGCTAAGTCTGCAAATTATCCCTCTATTTGAAAGAGGGAAGGTAGTGGACACTGAATTCTAAAATCTGTCTATATGTTCTTTTACATCAAAATAAATGTCAAAATGTGATAGGGCTACTGTATTTTATTTCTGTCAACATCATTCTCAATAGGAAGGATTTCACTCATTATTTGCGGATTGCTGCTTTACAATTATGTCTTAATTGACTTGATCACCAACTTGAACACTTAATATTACACTATCATTAACACATTTATTATTCACCTAAATCATACAATTACAGCAATTAAATTGGTTGCCTTTTAAACACTTGGTTCACTAATCTTTAATTAGACATCTATGAACTGAATTACATGGAAAAGGTGTTAAATGTTACAATTGTAGTGAAGGGGTTTATTTGCCATATTATACAGAGCTGACTTAAATAAATGTCACATGCATTACAACAGGCCGCCTCCTTGATACTTTCTGGTTACCTAGTGATTCAGAGAATACCTATTAAATAATATGGTAGGAAGCTTCATTCTCTTTCAGTCCTGGTACAGGCTACATATAAAAGGAACATAAACATAATTAGGCAATTCAAATCCAGAGTTTAACCTACAGTATATTATTAAATGTTTGGTGGAGATTTTTTTCTGTCATCCAGTTTCACAGAAAGGAAGACCCTGATTTAATGTTTACAGGTTATATGTGCATCTTTGGTCCTTGTCTGGATCCTCCCAGCTTTTAGTTTTCATGTATACTATTCTCTTATCTTAAGAAATTAGATTTCTATTGTGGTAGGCAAGAACTTTCACTTAAATGCACAGAAAGAAGCACATGGTTTGGCAGGAACCTTTCTTTTTCCGTAAATACACCAGCTTAGTGTTTTCTCTCAGTCAAAAGAGCAAGTTCAAGGAACACAGAACAAAAAAAGAAACATAATTATGCCACTGTGTAAATCCATGGTTTGTTTATATCTTAAATTCTCAGTGCAGCTAGAATCCTCTAATCTCTAAGAAAATAATAGAATATTGAGGGAAGAATGATCAAAGGTATGAACCTTTGCTTCCTCACATATGAGGAATGACTGAGTCACTAAGGATTTTTGGTCTGGAAAAGAAATGATTCAGGGGAGGTAACTACAGGCCTATAAAATCATGAAAAGCATGAAGAGTTTGAATAAAAATTCATTATTCATTTTGTCTTCTAATACAAGAAAAATAGTAGGAGCTATTAGTCAAAGTTAGTTGAAGCAAGGTGCGGAACAAACCAGATGAAATGGTTATTCATGAAAGGGCAGCAGACATATGGAATCCCTTGCCAATGAATACGATGAAAACAGAAGGCTTCAGAGGAAACTGGAGAAGTAGATGGAAGAGAAACCCTTTATTATGCAGTGTAGAGAGATGAATATTTTTAATAAGGAACTGTTAATTTATTTTTTTTCCACACAATACATTTTCACAATCTAACCAGGAAAAAAACAAAACCAAACAACAAAAAAAGAAAACAAAAAACAACACAACATCAAAAAAAACCCCAAGTAAACAAAAGCAAACATATTTGCTAAGAAGCACTGTAATGTATTTTGGATGCCTTATGTCCTTGTTCTCATTGAAGCAATCTGTTTAGACAAAATAAAGAAGTCTGTGATGCATCCTGACTTCTGTCTTGCTTGGTTGTTTTGCTATCAAGTCTGAGGCAGTCTGGCTGTGGAAACAGTCAGAACAGGGACACAAGACACCTGAACCGCATTCCCTATAAACATTTCCGACAGCATTTCTCAGCAGAGTATTTTTGTTTTGCTGATGAAAGTTTATCATCCACTACAGAAAAAAAGTGATTAAAAATATTCATTGTCCTTCAGTCAAAATCTTGAGTTTATGATATTTTGCTGCAAATTCAACATTTCCAAAGCTTCAGAAATCTGAAGAGGTGTAGTCAGATGCATGGGCTAATTTCTGCAGGACATATATGGTCCAACAAGCTGAGCTACAGTTTTGGCTTTTTCTTTCTTATCTTGAATAGTCTAGTTGATCTACTCCATTTCACCTCTCCTCACATAGAGTAGGGATAATATTTCTCTGTTTCCCATGGATATGAGAGGACATAAATCCATTAATGACTAAGAAGTGTTCAGGTCTTAGGTTGATGAGGATCATACAAGTGCTTAGCAGGATAATACAGTATTCTAGCTGTGCTCTTTTAATGAAGCCATTAACAATTCGCAAAAGCCAATGATGAATTTTAAGCATGAATAGAACTAGCAGTACTTAATTTCAGAAAAGCTTTGATAATATTCTCAAACTGCAAAATGAAGAGTATCAAATCGTTAACAGGGGAGTTAATTAGAAGTGATGCAATAAGACAGGACACTTGATAGGTGAGATTGTTATATAAAGTCTAGTGATACAAAGATTCCCAAAATCAGGTTAATCTTCCTACTGTTGAATGACAAAAGCAAAAAATCTGCTTTATTAAATTTCTTAATTGAGACATCCAGCAGTACAACAAAAACTGAAAGATCACATGAATGATAGCTGGGAGAAGGAACACTTCCACAAACCTCAGGGTACTTCAAACTATAGCTTATCTAATGATACATTTTTCCTCCTGTTCTATCCCCCAGCTGCTTACAACTTCAGTCTTCTGTGACTTGGGATGGTATTCCCTACTGATGACTCTACTGTGTTGCTTCAGAAAGGTCTTTAGCAGATGAATAGTCCAAAACCATTTTCCATAATCTGAAATCTTCCATTGTGACTGTCTTTTCTTTTGTATAGGGAAGGTCAAAACAAACTTTAAAATTCCATTTCCCTATTTAGATTTTATACTACAACCTTCCTACCAAGACTTACATACTATGCCTACTCTACCAATGAAAAGAGGCCTACAAACCAATTCCTGCCCTCAAGGGCAAGTGGTACTTTAGTTTGCTTTTATTAGTCCAATCTATAGAATCATAGAATCATAGAATGGCAGGGGTTGGGAGGGACCTCTGTATATCATTGAGTCCAATCCCCTGGACACTGCAGGTCAGCCTGTCCAGATCTCACTGAATGGCAGCACAGCCTTCTGGTGTATCAGCCACTCCTCACAGTTCAGTATCATCAGCAAATTTGCTGAGGGTACACTCCATCCCTTCATCCAGGTCATTGATGAAGATGTTGAATAAGACTGGACCCAGAACTGACCCCTGGGGAACACCACTAGCTACAGGTCACCAAATGGACTCTGCACCACTGATCACAAACCTCTGAGCTCTATTGTTCAGCCAGTCCTCAACCCATCTTAATGTCCGTTCTTCTAACCCACACTTCCTGAGCTTTCCCATGAGGATGTTATGGGAGAGAGTGCCAAAAGCCTTGCTGAACTCAAGGTAGACAACAGCCACTGCTCTTCCTGCATCTACCCAGTCAGTCATACAATTGTAGAAGGCTATCAGATTACTCAGAGATGACTTCCCTTTAGTGAATCCATGTTGGCTACTGTTGATAACCTTCTTTTCTTCCATGGGCTGAGATATGGTATCTTGAATGAGATGCTCCATTAACTTTCCAGGGATGGAGGTAAGGCTGACTTGTCTGTAATTACCAGGGTCTTCCTTGCCACTTTTGAAGGGATTGTCTTCTCGCACATTGGAAAAGTAAAGATCTCTTATGAACTTATGATCTTTTTCTATCTAGTAGTGATACATTCTGTACTGCTGTTTATTTTTAAAGTTATTTATAGAAAAAAAAAAGACAAAAACTTTTAATGAACATATTAACTGCAATTAGAGTAGCTACGCAAATGTAGTTAAACATATGCATGACTAGGTTCATATCTAAATTCAAGATTCTTAAGTGTTTTATGATCAACTTTGTACTTTTAATACTAACAGTTTCACTAATATAATAAAAGTTAATAAATTTATATTGCATGAAGACTAATTAACTTCCAATAGTTTCATGTATTTTTGTATTTCCAATTTTATTTATATTTATTTAAAGGCTAATTACAAATAATGTCAGATTCTACTCAGGTAGATCATTAACACTCAGTCAAGTGAAGAAATGCTCTTCGAAGTATATAAAAAAAAACTTTGAATGCATTTTGATATATATTTCCTTAGATTTAGACATTTCTCCAGTTGTAAAAAGTTCCCTCAAACAATACATCATGTAAATCATTTCAGAATCTGTAGATTAATCCAAGCAAATATGAAATATATCAATAAGATTGAAGTGGCTACATGCTCTTAAAAAAATATCAGCACAACTCAGACTCATTCCACTTCTTTAGCTACACTGTTAATGTTTCTACTGGGAAACAATTCTTCCCTTCTGACACATGTAGATATTGCAATTACCATGCAGAAGAGTCTTTTTCTTTCTCTGTCTTAAGTTCCCTACTAAGATTTTGATGATCTGATCCTGTTTTTAGGTAACTTGGTTATATATATGTGTTTAACTGAAAGGAATAGAAACCTGTCTTTATGTCAAATACCTCTATAGATGACTTACATTTGCTCACAGTTTTTTACTTTCTCTAGATTCCAGATGCAACCATAAATACATAAAGGTATATACTTTCTTAAATAGCTTCTCTATGCAGCAAGTTTTTATTTGAATTGAGATCATTATAATGTCTTGTCTTTCAGTTATCAATGCAGGAATTGGTATGGATGAACTGATAAAAGCATGAGTGTTCTGAAAGTGAAGCAAATTCACAGTGTAGTAATTCAACATGTTTAAAAGAGTGTGTGGGCTTATTTCCAGGACACAGTATTTTGGCAGTGATTCTGTCATCATTCTTAGATGCTTTATATTCTATCTAGGACTAATAGCTATGTTTATTCATATGCCTTCTGCTATTCAGGGGTCACAGGGACAGAATGGCACTTCCATCTTTAAATATTGGTGC
The DNA here is from genome assembly GCA_025345505.1 of Todiramphus chloris collaris. Lineage (NCBI taxonomy): Eukaryota > Metazoa > Chordata > Aves > Coraciiformes > Alcedinidae > Todiramphus > Todiramphus chloris. Next base: position 3,062,637 of record JANVCC010000152.1, on the reverse strand, counting down.
AAAGTTAAGCTACATAGTGGTGGTCCCAAATCTCTTCCTTTAGAGTGAGGCAAACTTTTTGGAAACTTTGGAGATGAAGGATGTTTTTGAGGATATCCTTAAAGGGATTGCCATGCAAAAGTATAACTACAAGTTTGGTAATGAGTAGAATCAGAAATCTTCTCACAGAAAACTAAGAATATTGTGTGCAGTAGTCCAGAGGTGCTGCTGCCATGCTTCCACAGTGTGAACCAGCAGGTACAACTTCATCACGTAGTCTGGTATTCCTCATCAATGGGCAATCCAGGATGGTAAAGCTAACACAGATTTTCTCAAAGTTCTCACATAAACCCAGTCTGGTTCAGTGTGCAAGCATCTAGACTCATACCACAGGATTCCTTAAAAAATGTGAAATCCATGCAGGTACCCTCCTCCCATGACTGTTTAAGATCACAGTCTTCAGTCTTCCACAGGGTTTTCAGTTATTACTTTTTTCTGGTCTCATAAGATTTGATCTTATGAGTATTTCATATTTCCTGCATTTCATACATGATATTATATATGTTTCAGTTGCTCCATTTTCATGTAAAGTGAATAAAAATTAGTGACCTTTGAGTGACCTTTTGCCCTCTCTACCTGTCCTCCAAATGACAAAACCAGCTACCACTCCGCTGAACTTGCAGAATTACTGTGTGAGCTGTCTGCTCTTAGCAAGCTACTTGTCTTTCACTGACTTTCCCACCTTTCTTCATTTTACAACTTCCACTCTCATGCTGACAGAAGAAGGCAGGACTGACTTCTTGCCTCAGGTAGAAAAAGTGGTTATCCACTTCCAGGGGTATGTAAAATGCACAAGGGACAAAACCAGCTCAGATACTTTCCTTGCTTTAGGGAGCATATATTTGAAAGCATTACAGATCTCTAAGGGCACCTGAGCTAATATCTTCATGTGATCCAAGAAGTTAAAAGGATTAATGTATGGCAAGGTCTCTACTTTTTTTCAAATTTGGGCATGGATGGGATGAGACCTTTCTCAAGGCTGAGAAAGAGAACATATTAGAGTTTAGGTCTACTCTGAGAACTGGTAGAGGTGTTTCTTGTAATAGCAACCAAGCTGGCCAAGAAATGGCCAAGGAGGATCTTGGAGTGGTGAAGGTGGCCACATGAAAAGACAATTCGGAGAAATGTTCAATATCATAAAGAATAATCAGAGTACCATTTCCCCAGTCCCCTTCCCTTTTCACACCACAGCTTTGAGCAGCTATGGGTCTAAGCAATCTCAGAGATGCTTTCTATTCAATCCATTAGCTGTGGGAGCACCATTTCTTTCCCACACGGCATTAGATACAAAAGCTTCTGCATTTCCACCTTTGAATTTTACTTGCAAGTGAAATCCAGTGATTTCTATCAAGGCATTCCAATACTCTTGGTTCCCCAACAGTGCCTAGGTAAAACCAAACAAAAAACAGGCAGATGAATAAATATAAATTAACATCGATACTACAAAATGATACTAAAGAATAATTGCAACAAAAATCTAGTTGACCCCAGGCATCTCCTTCTAGAGCTTTTCCAATAAAACCCGCACTGCATCACAGAAAAATCTCACAATGACAATCACCCCATAGGAAGGCAAAAATCCACTGCAACTTTACCTACCTGGCGGGCAATTCAAGCAACAAAATTCCCTATCACCTTTGAGCAAAATCAGTGCAAAGTAATACCCTTCTTTGTTGCCCCCGTAGACAAGCCCTTTAGAATAAAACCTAGGTATATGTTCTGGAAACTCTTTGTTAGGTTTATTTCATTGGCACGTTTCTCACAATAGTTATCTTTAGCAAGTTAAGCCTGTCTGTAAACATAAGATATAAATGGCCACAAAACCATCTGCCAAAGTAGCAGTTTTTGAGAGTTTTTGCCAACGGTTTCAAAGTTTGTGATTTTTTGATACTCTACAAGTACATTTAAATATTACTCAAATTACGTTTGGATGGATAATTACAAATACAGCTCTCCTCTCATTCTTTTTCAATAGTAGGCTGATCAATAGAGTTTTGTTCACTTAGAGTGTATGGGATATCTGAAGAAAGAGAAAGCATCATTTGTACAGTAAGAAACATCTAATGGACAGTTCAAAGGAAAGTACTGTGCCTGACCATCTGTGTGATCTTCAGACTATCATTTCACCTCTCTAACCCTCCATTTCTCCTCCCACATTTTATTTCATCTTTCAGTCTAGAAAGCGCTTTATGATGGACTGACAATGTGATTAAATAATGCCTAGTAAAACAACATTCCTGTCTTGCAGAAGTCCCAGTACATTATTTTAATAAAACCAAGGAATAACAATGGCATTTGTTATTAACAATGGAAATTCTACTGCCACTTTCCTTATTTCCCATGGTAAAGGCTTTATGTTTGTAAGTACTTCAGGGATTTTCCACTTAAAACCTGAAAAATAGTATCTAGACTCCTACATGACATATGTGCTTTTGAAAAATTATCCTAACTCCATTAATTCGGCTTCACTGCCAACTTTTGAAACACACTACCAGAATTGCATTCATTCTTCATTCTATGCACTCTAGAAAAAAAGAGTTGGTGCACTTAAATACTCAAGCATAATTTGTTAGAAGAGTTTTACAGGTCCTTTTGAAAATATGACCTTTAAAGCTGCTGTGCTTTGGAGAAAAATGTCAAGGTTTTTTTTGTTGGTTTTTTTGGAGTTTTTTTTTTTTTTAGTTAGCATAAATTGCAGTACACTGACAAGGAAAGATACACTTTGACTGAGAAAAAAAAGAAAAGTTAAATTTCCAAGTAAAACATGTGAACTTTTACCTAAATGAAGGAGCTGTCAAGCCTTAAAAAACAACTCATCTACTGGGTAAATGACACAGAAGGTCTAGTCCTAATACTACAGTAAGCTGTAAAAATCATATGCCAGAGGTGCAGATGGTCATTTGACTTTAACTTGGCTGTACCAAAATAACCTTTCCAACACTTCCATTTTGCAGAATGGAGTTAAGCAGTTGCCTTTTAGGTTGCACATGCTAAAGGTTAAATAAGATCATTAAAGATATGCAGGTATCAATGTAGTGACATAGATCTAGTGATAAATATTGGAGCTTTGTCCCTTACAGACACAATATATTAATAAATTGCAAAAATAATTGACAAGCACTGAATATCAAAATACTGTTTCAGGCAAAATAGATGATACTTGTAGGCCTTTGTTTTGTCCCTTCTGGTGGCCAGAAACTTTTAAAACTGTGGGAAGAATACCAGAAAGGGCAATTGGTGAGATGCGCCTAACACAGGAAGGCTCCCTCAAGCCTGAGGCATTCTATGGAAGTCTAATGCACTGAAGCATGAAGATACATCTCTTATATATTTTTATTAAAGCAGATACTTTCATCAAAAGAGGCATAGTATAAAGCAAAAATAAAAAAATGTTCTAAATTTTCTCCCTGACACTTTATATCATATAAGGGTGTTTATCGAAAGGTCCTCTTTCTGTTCTCTGTAATCTTGTTGGCCACAGCATACCTTCAACTGTAGAAATTAGATGGCAGGATTGAAACACTCACTTTTATCAGTTTATGTAATGTGTATTTAGGGAGTGGTAACTTCTGCCCAGAAATATTCCTGACTGCTTAAAAACTGTGCCACAATGAAAGGCAACAAAATCTCCTGGTAGCCCTTAACCCTCCCATTAATGTTTTTGTGGAGGACTCTAGAGTACAAACACAAGGAGAATGAACAATACCCCATTGCACATGCCCACATTACTGCATAATAAATGCTCATTTAGTCCAAACTGTCTGACATCATATTTACTGCACACTTGTGGTTGTCCCTGAAGGCCTAAAAACATGGTACAGGCTCAAGTCTTGGCCTCATTAATTCACACCATGGAGACGTACTATAGAAATCCTCTTTTTATTCTGAGCAAAGAAAAAAATTCTATCATACAGTGCAACACATCAAACCAAGGTGCATTGGATGTAACCTTAGCTTTTTACGCTTGGTTCCAGTCCAGTGTGAGTTTTCTCCAGGGCAGTGGACTGGTTTTGTATGCAGTTGCTCAAAGCTGTTAAATGCAGGCTATTGTTTCAGTCTTGCTTCCCATGGGCTGCTCTGTTCATGCAGTGATTATTTTAGCCTTGCTGTAGCTTAAATATTTTGTGAGGCTAATTCTTCAAGCCTAAGAAGGATATCAGCCAGGAAATAAGTATTTCTCCATAAAGGAGTGTCTGCATATGTATATTTTGATGAGTATATAAGGATAGAAAGAAAGCAGGTTACTTTTTTGCTTTTCACTTTAATCCTTCTCAATTTTTTTGCCGGGGGGGGGGGGGGGGGGGGGCAGAAGGAACATTGACTTTTTTTACTCATCGCTGCCATGTAACTTTCTTAGGACAACTGTTTTATGGCTGCAGAGATTTGGGGTAATGAGAAAATTATTGTACATAAGGCACATCACAATTCTTTCATCCTGTCTCCAGCATTTGTCTTCTTGTCAAGCTCTTTGACTTTAAGGAGGCAGGACAATCTTACACAATGCTTCATAAAAGTGAAATAATAATAATAATCATAACAATAATAATAATACATTGTTATTCATGTGTTCTGAAATTTCCTACCAAAGAAAGTGTTATCAAAAAATGTGAGTGGAATGAGACAGAAATATTAAGTGCAAAGTGGTTCGGGTTTGAGGAATTTCTCATGAGTTCAAGGTAAGATTTCAAAGAAACTGTTGTTGAAGTCATGGCAAAGATGACCTGGATACAAAATACTGAAAACTAAAAGCTGGAACCTACATCTAGATCTGACAAGTACCAGCTACGTTTACCTTTTAGTTGCTTTTTAGTTTTGAGAGTGCTAGTGGACATGGGGTCAGGATACTTGGGTGAAACCTAAATTACAAAAAAAGACAAAAAGGAAAAAAAATTATCTTTATAGAACTAGAAGTTTCATCTTGATTATGTCTATCCTGACATTAAAGTGCTTTGCTGCTACATGACAACACTCATGTTCCTACTGAATACAACCAATTTTTGAAGACAAGGCATGAGAGCAAAATGACTTCACCAGATTTGCCCTTTGTGTCACTCAGCTCAACTCATTCTTACGTCATTAGTCCTATGAAATATCAAACATCATATTTCTTTAATGATCAATGACAAGATGAGTCCATCAGGACTTATGTGAATGCAGGGAATCCCACTGTCTTCCTCTTTCTTTTAAGTTTCTGAGAAAAACTTGAAAATATACCCTGAGCATATCTCATTAACACAGCTGAGAAAGACAAACTGCTGTAACATGCCTGAAAAAAATAAGCTCAATTTATGTTGCAATTTACGTATCATTCTGATAATTGGGGTGGGAGGAGGGAATGTAACTATTGCTTTTTAAATAGCTAGGAATACTGTGTCTGGAAAAAGAGAAGTGAAAAGTTAATATCAATTAATAAATTTGTGGTGAGTTTGGCACATGGCAAATGGGCACGAACTAGCCAGACATACATTCAGATTGAGAACTAGATTATCTTTTCTGCTAACAAAAGGAGCGAGGCTTTGGAACATCTTTGTCAAAGGACCTAAAAACAAACAGGCTTTTGAGGTAAGGTACAATTAGTTTGTAAGTGAAATTCTGCAGTATGGCTGCCTGGGATAACAGCAAGCTGGCTCCCACACAGACCCTTTCAATCTTCTGCCTGTGACATCATAGTGACTCCTACTATACATCAACATTTTTTGTAATGTGGGACTCATGAAAGGTTTTTGGTTTTTATTGAAATTGGAATGCAGAATTTGCACATCGAGAATGGGCATTGTTTTATGTTTCTGCATCCATCCACAGATGCTTGTGTGTGGACAGACTAGAGTACTGTACTTATATCCTTCATTTCATGCTAATGCAAGCAATGTGAGATACTTGTCTGGCAAAGGACAATGTAGGGACATTGTCCTAGAAGGCATAGACTTCTTAGAAAAGTCAGTATTTAGTATACTTTGCTATTTTTATCAGTTGTCTGTAAAGGACAGAAAGATTTACTCCTGTTCTACTAGCAGAGAGGTTAGGGTTTATATTTCCAACACTAAGTTAGGTTTGGAACTACTCCAGGCCATCAGCTGTAAGCAAGCAAGTGAATTGAGTTTGATTGCAAAATATGCTGTAGATGTAGAAAATATCTATATGCAGAAAGAAGCAGACATCAGCACTGAACACATCTAAATTTAAGCAACTATGAGAGAAACTTGGGTGCTCAAGACTCCTGCTTTCAGTGGGGATAAACAATGTGACAAGTAGCAGAGCATGGAAGTTGCTATGCATACGTCACGCTCATTTAGGGCAGGTTATGTGCACCCTTATGCAACTGTGCAAAAGACAACTACTTCACGCTGTCATTGTAGTCCTTGAATTAGGACTATGAGCATAGTTAAAAGCTGAACACTATGAACCCTAATCACTGAAAAAAGGTTGGAGTGGGAGCCTATCATTGTCCATTGTCGGTTGTCTCTTCCATTTGTCTCATACACAACAAAGCCTTCTCTCCTGGAAAGAAGTACAGTCATATCTTACTATGAATCCTGATTAATACAACCACATTTCAAAATAAGTGAAAAGTAAAGAAGAGGATCTAAAGAAGTAGGGTCCAGGAGTAGCTCATTGTCCAGTGCTTTCTTCTGAAAAGGAAGTGATGAATCATGGCCAAACTGAAATTGCTCTGTCCAAGCAAATGCCACCACATCACACTCCAGTTTACCTATGGAACATCACTCCTACTCACAGGCCCACATCAAATATCTCTTTATCCCGAAACACCTATGTCCCCATCCTCCTTCCCCAGAGCTTTCCACGCTTTCCAAATTCCACACAAAGCCCCAGTACCCACATCTTTGTTTGTCCCATGATCTCTGTCACAAAACCCAACACCTTTCCTGTCCAACCCTCAATAACATAACCCTAATAGCCCTACAACTCTCTGTTCTCACCACCTTGGCCTGAATGCTTTCCTATACAGAACCCCCACCCTCCCTGACCCAAGCTCTGCTCCATCCATGCCTCAGCCTTGCTCACATCTGTGGCTCTGTGGACCCAGGCCAAGCACAGTCGCTGACAGCTCTTCGGATCTAGCACTGCATGCACATCTCCCCCTCCTCCTCTTCATGCTCACCACTGCCCTGCCATTGCCTGATGCAGTCTGCCAAGCCTGGTCCTTGCACAGCTTCTGCTGGAAATTCACAAACCCCAGACACAGGCTGCGTTTGTTCAAGAATCTGCTTAGGTGGTGCTCCAAGAACAGAAAAGGAAGACATATCAGGGAAACCCTGGCAGTTGATAGCTCTGCTCCTGTGGGGAGGCAGCACTGTTTAGTAGCTACTAAAGACTCTTGTTTTAATAATAGAACACAGCCCTGAGATTTAATTAGCACTTATAGCAACATATGTCAGGTAGCAATAGCTTTCAGCAGACACTTGTAAGCATTGTCAGGACTGCAGACTTGGCACCAAAGTGATACTCTGCTCCTGTTTGTGATAATGTAAGTCTCACAAAATTTTCATTGTTGATCCTGTTTTTCACTCATTTTGCTGAGAAAAAGAAAGAAATATCTGGGCCAATTTTCTATCTATTCAAAACATACTGTCTGTCAGTTTGTTATGTCTTCCTGGTTTAGGTGACAACTTTCAGCTTTCCACCTCAGTCTTGGTTGTTGAATGATGAGTAAACAGTAGTACTAGCACTAATCAATTACAGTTCCGGAATTAAGATTTTATGTCTGTCTGTGGCAAACTGTGTTTTGCCATGCTGCATAATTTGGCGTCACATAATTTTTTTTCATTTGTTCATATGTAGGAGTCATAGTCACTGTCTGAAAATGTAATTACTTTGTGAGGCACCAGATTGGTTTTAATCACCAATAATGTAGTAGATGATGTTAGTTCTGTGAAGCTTAACTGGGATGTACCATTGATAAGAAAACACTGGGAAAACATCAGGTATGATGTTAGGTAGCTTAGTTATGAATGACACACAAGAAAAGTAGTCAGGAAATATTTATTTCTCAAGATGCATTTCTAACCTGTATCTTCACTGCTGATCCTATGGGGTACAAAACATCCTGAATGCTGTGAATTGGTGAATTCATAGGTGAATGCTGTGCTGGACACTGAGAACTCAGTGTGTGAAGGACAAGGAAAAAAGTGTGAAAACACTATTGTGTGGCTCACTTAAGTCTGATTTTTATGTCCATGGGTGACTGTTACAAAAAGAAAACCAGCCTCCCTTTGGAGGAATGTATCTGAGTGTGCAGCAGAGTCCTGTCTTTAAAGGGGCTATGTTGATCTTCATGGGGGTTTTTTAAGTTTACACAGAAAACTGCAAAACAAATTTAACTTTCATTACTCTCTGGATATGAGCATCTGATTCAGCTTCTCCAACTCATTCTGTTTTTCTTGCTTGGTTTGTAGAAAGCCTTGGAAGTAGGCTGAGAATTTCTATTACAAACATATCTTCAGAAAAAAAACATCTTTTGAAATGTTTTAGAAAGCCACCCTTTTTGTTTAGTATCAAACTGTTGTTCCGATAAGACAAAGTTTCCTGTTTTCTATTTTCACATAATTCTCCAACTTGTAAATAGCCAGGATCATTGTGTGTGCTTCACTTGCAAGATATTGTTCCTTTTGGAGTACATGCATGAAAGGAGGCATTTTTCCTCCCATTTTAATTTAATTAAAACCCAAGAAGTGTTGTAAGCTTTGAGCTGATCCAGTGAAAAGATGACTGATCAAGGGCATGTTAACACAGCTGCAGGCAACAAGGTTACAGCCCTTCCCATGGTGATGAACAGAAGTGAAGGCAACAGGCTAAGAAGTAGTCTCTTGATTTTCACAAAACAGGTTTATTAAAACTACTCAGGAAGGAGAAGGCATACAGAAGCTTGAAGACTATGAGATCTTAGAGTGTTCAGATCTCTAGAGGTGAGTGGACTGCAACCATGCAGGCAAAGAAGGATGTGATGCTCACCTAATGGCATTAAGGGAAAAACATGCTACCTAGGTTCCTTCATCATTACCTCATGCACCTTTCAAGATCTTCCTCTCTCAGAAGTAATTTATCTCAGAAATTTCTAGAGTAACCCCAAACTACACTGACGCATTATTATCCATTTATATCTTGCAGCCCAGAGGGCCAATCATATACTGGGCTGCATCAAGAGAAGTGTGGCCAGAAGGTCGAGGGAGGTGATTCTCGCCCTCTACTCCACTCTTGTGAGACCTCACCTGGAGTACTGCATCCAGTTCTGGAGACCCTATTACAGGAAGGATATGGAAGTGCTTCAACATGTCCAGAGAAAGGCCACGAGGATGATCAGAGGGCTGGAGCACCTCTCCTATGAGTACAGACTGAGGGAGTTGGGGTTGTTCAGTCTGGAAAAGAGAAGGCTCTGGGGAGACCTTATTGTGGCCTTCCAGTATCTGAAGGGGGCCTACAAGAAAGCTGGGGAGGGACTTTTTAGTCTGTCAGGCAGTGATAGGACTGGAGGGAATGGATTAAAACTAGAGATGTGTCATGTCAGGTTGGACATTAGGAAGAATTTCTTCACCATGAAGGTGGTGAGACTGGAATGAGTTGCCCAGAGAGGTGGTTGAAGCCCCATCCTTGGAAGTTTTTCAGGCCAGTCTGGATGGGGCTCTGAGCAACCTGCTCTAGTGGGAGGTGTCCCTGCCCATGGCAGGGGGGTTGGAACTAGATGATATTTAAAGTTCCTTCCAACCCTGAAAATTCTATGATTCTGTGATTTTTTTTCTCTGTATACAATATCTATCCTCAATTTCAGCGGAGAGCTTTAAGAGCCATTGATGGTTCCTTAAGTTTGTCAAAAAATACATTCACAAATGTGACTGTACTTTTACTATTTTGGGCAGCAAATGGATGATGCTATCATAGGTTAATGTGGTTGCCTAAATGCTCTTAAGACATTACTGGAAAGTTAGGATTTTAACAAGAGAAGTTAGAGAAAGCCTAACTAGTTTAATACATAGGCTGAAGCTGGCAAAAAGCTGCAAGATCAGACTAAATATTTTAATGGTCTCTTCTGACCTTTAGATATAGGAAATGTCAGACCCAGGATTACAGAAACTGCAAAAATTTCCAAAAAATTTGAACATAAAAATCTATTTCCAAGAACTCTCAGTCTCTGTACTGGAACAGAATCAAGTGAGATGAATATACTTCCCCCAGCTCTTCAAAGAAGTAGCTGGAAACTTATGTGCAAAGGTAATATGAAGAAAACTTCTGTTAAAATTTTAACAGAGAGAAATATTTTTAGACAAAACACACTTATAGAAGGCTGGGGAACTGCTTGCAAACTTCATATATTTGTTTGGAAAAACCATCTGCAATCAAAGTAACACCTACTGACATATTTCGTCCTGATAATGTAAAATAACAGCATTTGTTAGCGGGGCTGTCAAGCCGTGTGCCAATACTTAACTTGGCCATATCAGCTCCACAAATATGGCTTTTGACCATATCAGTAATGGAATCAAAATCACAGGAAGCTCAGATAAGTAGCACCAATAAAATATATTTTTACTCTTAGCAATGAAAGTTGAAAAATTATGTTACAAAATTTTTGTGGTTATTTTTCCAAGTAGTGGGGCATATTTAACAGCAGAAATGCTTTAAAAAATATATATATTTACATCTTGGGTTTTTTTTTTAACACTATAGTGTATGCAACTTGATCTCCAAAAAAAAATCTTGTGCATTCTTACAAGTTAGGTCTCTTCTCCTCTCCTTACACTGCTGTAGTTCTTTTGTCTTCCTTGGGACTGTGCAAACTCACAAAGCAAAACTGTGTGTTTGTGGATGTAGTCTCACAAGCCTAACTTTGGGCTTCGACCTTCTGATAGATAAGCTGAGAAGACAGGCTCTCTCTCTAGTGAACAGAAGGCAGTTCAGACCATGTCTAGACTTACATGCCAGGGTATGTTCTGAATGTCTAGTTCTGTTGCAGCATATTTTTCCTATCAGACTTGATCTGCTTCTCTGAATTTTCTTTTAATAGAAAGAAAAGCACAAAAGAGGAGAAAAGAAGAGAGGGAGAGAGGAGAGGAGAGGAGAGGAGAGGAGAGGAGAGGAGAGGAGAGGAGAGGAGAGGAGAGAAGAGAAGAGAAGAGAAGAGAAGAGAAGAGAAAGAATGAGATTCTTGTATCACCATTATAGTAGGTGCACACCTTGGGGGTGTTTGGTTTGGTTACGAAGTAACCTTACTGGATGGCTAATGGATAATGCATAGGTGGCTTCTCTAAAATGTCCTGTGGAACAATCTAGTACCTGCCAGGAACTTTTCTGTCAGGAACTAAAGAATTTCAGTGCTATCAAAAGTCTAAATCTAGATCTGCATCCCATTATTTATATATATATATATATATATATTTTTTTTTTTTTTTTTTTTCCCTATGGAACTGAGTGGAAACATTCATTAACATTAAAAGAAATACTCGTTATTCTTAATCAAAGTAAGCATTCATATGTATGCACGGGACTCTCACAATTTACTTCATATCCTATCAGCACTTTGAACTCGGAGTATACGCCAGATGAAAGTTATGCACCTACTACATCTATTAGTCTTACAGCCACTTTGAACAGGTGCTGTGTTCAGCAGCTGTGCTATGTAAATTGGTGTACAAGCATTTTAATTCCAGTCATCACTGATTTATCTGCTAATCCATGCTTTTGCAGCTAGTCTTCCATTATTCACTGTAATTCACCTCAGTCCTGTTCTCAGCATGGATTTTATTCCTGCTACACATTATTTTGTGTTCAAGTCATACTGTACCAACCATCTAGACTCACTGCAGTGGTACACATGAGCCAGTTTCCAGACTGACAGCTTCTTGCTAAAATACTATCAAAATACTATCAACACTATCAGCTAAAAAAACCCTCTAGAATATCCTCTCTCAAGTCATGTAATCTCTACTTTGCAGTTGATATTGATTTATCAAGATTAAGTGCAAAAGGCATCCTGCTTTTCAACTGTCTGTTACTTAGAAAACATACTCCAGGTTTAAAACATCAGATTAGAAAGGTATCACACTGCCAAACCATACTAAAACCTCATTTTTGGGGAGAGATTCACAAAAGCAGCAACTTGTTTCCTTAATGGAGATGACAGTAAAAATGTTACAAGTCAGAAGGAACTTGTACATTCTATCAGCTGCTGAAATGTTTAAAAAACAGTGTTGAAGTGCTCTTAAGGTTTTATTTCAGAAGATCAAAATAAATGTATCTTAGGGAACTGTATTCAGCACGTATAAAGGCAGCTGAAAACCTACAGGACTGCGCAACAGCAGAGTCCTGTTCAGAGGTACAAGAATCAGAGCATTTAACTTATTTAGAAGTCTCCCCCGTGCCCCCCCGATCCTCAAAGTTTAATCAGTTTATCAAATACATCTATGCAACTTGAAGCCAATCACTTTTCCCAACCACCTCATCAACAAACATAAGGTTTCAGTTTTCTACAAAGTCTCTGGGGTATCCACAGTGCACTGTGCATGGCTGTCATTCCAACTCCTGTTCTGTCAACAGCACCTTCATACTGGGAGTGTTATTTATGGAGCTTCCTGAATTTTTTATGAGGACACACACCTCTGTTTTGGCAGCATAGTCACACCCTGAAAATTAGCAGTATCACAGCTGTCTTTACCAATTCAGTATATAATTTTCACAGGTGTTCTCATTTGAAACAACTTTCCTTAAACTTCATACTGCAGCCTATATAGATGTATTTAAGAACAAATAGCATCTCAGCATCTAATGACTTGGAGACAGAGAGATTGTTCTGTCCTTTCATTTTTGGGGGGACTATTTTTTTCAGTCAGAAAGCTGTGCTCAACAGGAAAAAGAAAGCATTTATTTCATGCAAAGGTTACTGCCATGCTCTTTCTTTTTTTACCCATTCAATAGTCTTTATTGATAGAAACAACCACTATTCTAATAATTAAATAACTAATAAATAACTAATTCTATCTCTAGCTGTCCTGAAATCCCAGGACATACTAGTCATCAAAGTACTCACTTTTAAACTTAACACAAGCAGAAAAGTTAACTTCAGAATTATTATCCATTCAATTTGGGGAAAAAAAATTAATGCTACATATTTATTGAATTTTATCATTAAACTAATAATTCATAATAGTTTTCATATTGCTCACAACACCTACTTGTGGGTGAGTGACCTGAATCCTAGTTCTCCACTGACTATAGTGGGAACGTAGAAGTCTAGATTACTGAAGGTGATGTTAAACACTGGAATGGGCTCTCCAGGGAAGCGGTGGAGACACCATTACTGGAAGTACTTAAAAAATGTGTTGATGTGGTGCTGAAGGATGTGGTGTGGTGGTCTGGCAGTGCTAGGTTAACTGTTGCACTTGATGATCTGAAAGGTGTCTTCCAAGCAAAATAATTCCATGATTCTATGATTCTAAATAATTCCAGGATTATTTGCTTCACCACCCTCCCAGGGATCTAGGTGAGTCTGACTATCCTGTAATTCCCTGAATCATCCTTTCTGCCTTACTTAAAGATACAACCGACATTTGCTTTATTCTGGTCTTCCACTGGAAGTTCAAGAATTCAAATTTAAATGATGGGATTATCTACAGTGACTACAGTGCCAGCATATGTTCAAAGAGAAATACCTGGCACAGAGATGGAGTGGACAGGGACATCAGTAAAGTCTCAAGCCATCTGTGGTAATTGTGTGTCAGGGTCCCATTGCTATTGCCTATCATAAAACATATGGTTAGAGTAAGTCAGGGCAGGGAGAGCAAAGTTCAACAGAAAAAGCCTGCAGGGTTAATCTGTGAAGCCGAAGACTGACATGTCACTCAGCTCTGCTAATTACAAACCCTGTTAAAATGCTTAACTAAGACTAGATGGAATGCAGAAGAAATGGAGGCCTATCTTCACTGCAGCCTTTTTAACTTAAAATAAACAAATAAAAAATCCAAAGAGCAGTTTGGAAACAGAGTTTAAAACTGTCATTGATGCTTTCACAGAGAAATCTCAACCTACACAAAGGATGTTAATGCTGCCATCCTCTCTTTCCTGCTATTTGTTCTGTCTGCTCTCTTTACCGTAGCTGTCCAGCAGAAAATTTAATCGCTGAATCAGTAACACACTCCTGAATTCATGAAAATACTCATTTGTAGCTCAAGTGCAACTTTAATGGTCCAAATTAATTAATTAGCTTCTGCTACCAGTACAGTGATGACAATTAAGAGTGACAAAGTGCCCTGTTAAAGTATTTGTTGGTATAGAAAGCAATTTCAGAGGAACAGGGAAGCTTCCTTTAGGAATGATATACTATACATACTGTACACTTTTTCAGGTTTGTCACCATAAACAGTCACTTTTCACCAGGAAAGCAGAGATTTAATCACTTAAAACTAAGCAAAATACTGTGCCTTTCAAATCTGCTGGTTTTGCCCCTTGATATGCAGTACTAAACCTCTGAATAAGAGGCTTTTTATGGGAAGTCCTTTAAATCAGAAAGCAGAAGTGGGATCTCTCTCAAACATCAGGAGACAGATATAGTTGTCCATGCGTAGTCATCTAGTAACATATGAAGGGTCCTAGGGTATCAAAGACTTCCGCGTAGAGCTCGCAGAAATGTCACAGGAGCTAGAAGAGGTCTGTGCCCTACTATACTGATAGCTGAAAGCAAAAAATACATTTGTGCCTCTCAAATATCAGTAGATATGTGGGCAAGTGACTTCAGTCCAGTTGTCTGGATATCAGAACAATTCTGATTGTCAGTGCTCTTCTAAAGACACAGTCTACTTCAGGAGATTCAGCTTATCCTGTAATAGAGCTAAAACAAGTGGAATGAATCATAGTGTAAGGCATTTCTCTCTTCTTCAAAAATTTGGACAACCAATTCAGGATATGTAATTAACTTTCATCCAGATAAGTTTAGAAGATACTAATGCCATCTTGTCAGTTCTTCAGGACTTGATTAAGTTTCTCTAACATAAGTGGTTTATGTTTTTTGACATACCCCAAGTAATCTCGCCTAGTCTTCACCTGTTCCTCCAGAAGGACATGGTCTTCCTCAGGCCTCATCTGCCATTCACATGCAGCTGTCCAGAATATCTCTGAGTCTCACAAATGGCACTGGTGCTTGTATTTAAGCAACCAAATCTGGCCCCTTTTGGTAGTGCAATGGGAAAACAGTGCTCTTCACCAGTGTATAGAGAATTATTCACCCGAACACCTGAAGTCATCCTGATAAACAGAGACAGAATGTATTGTGGTACTCTGAAAGGTGTTCATGCCCTTGGACTCACAGCTGTCACAGATCAGAAAATTATGCACGACCCATTAAGTACTATTCAAAGAGTCAGAAATCTAAGCAGAATCAAAATTCACATGTCCTGACTGCCAAATCTCTGATAAAATATGCAGCACTATTCATCACGGATCACATGCACTACTCATTAAAAATCTGCATGGAGAAAATTTCTATTGATTTCAGCTATAGGTCTGACTCAATATGATCTATTCCTTCAAATATAAATACTCATGTTGTACTTTCAAAGATCCATGAGGCAGCCTGGGAAATATTCCATGCTGTATGATGATTGCTCTGTCTTTTTGTTGTTTGCCTCTTGTTCTGGAGATCAATATTAGAGATTAGCTCTTACAAGAGTTAAGAGCCCTGTTCTTAGTGATTGAATTACTCCATGATAATCTACCCCCTTGAGCTATTATAAAAACTGACTTAATAGTGTTGCCTAAATGACATTTGAATATGATGCAGCTGTCTGAATCGTATTATTATAACTACCTTTTGATTGCTGGAAAAACAATTCCAATCATTCTTTTACCACTTCCATTACTATGATAAAAAAACACCTTTCTGAAAAAGAAGAAAAAAAAAAAAGCACAAACCCAAACCAGCAAAAAGAACAGGAAAGAAAGATTTCCAAAATATAATTTTTTAAACTAGGTGACAGTATCCTTTAAACACTTTTTTGACTTTCTTAAGCAAAGCTTTTAAATGCACTGCATTGACATTGTATAATTATCTTCTCCTAATCAGATTCAAATCCAGGTAGTAATGAGAAAAATCGCCACTAGTGTCCAGGTCATTATGGGAGCATGCATTCCCAAATAAATTTAAAACATCACGACTACTAAGAGTAACAACTTGGAATGACTACTGTCAAACTACTTTTGACTAGGAAAAATAGACCAAACCATAAACCAATGTATCCACCCTGTACATGCTGAGCTAAGACAAGTCCTCTGGAGACATCTGCACTTGCCCACAGGGACACTATCAAGGACATCTTCATGACTAAAGACTGCATAGACAATAAAAAGAGTACTCATTCAGGGTGCTGTCAAAGCTCACACTCCTGAAATGGTTTGTTTCTGTGTTTTTAGCCTGTTCAAATGAAATCACACATTGCAGAATACCCAGACAGGCTGTCTGTCAGCACCCTGCAGAAAGCCCATAAGGCAGCTATGTGGACAGGATGATAGTGGCAGGTGTACTGTACCATCTGCACAGCCATCTGGAAACCACTCTTCCTCAGGGTACAGACATAACACCAAAGCCTCATTCTTCTTCCACTGACACAAGAGATTTTAAACAACTCTATCAAAGTCACTGTTCCCCTCACCTCCATGAAGATATCATTGATGAAAACAGAATCAGGGCCCTGACCTAAGCTAGAGCTCAGCGCTTGGCTGAGTTGTGAGTTTTTCGTGATAGAAGCTGTGATACGTCATCAAGGAGACGAAACCTAGCTGATGGAAAGAATTTATGAAGCCTAATAATAAATATTTAGTATAACCGGGCAAGGTGCCTGGAAAACATGCCTTCATTGCAAAGCATATATACTGAATAGCTCCTTATTTCTAGAAATCCTTTTCCTGTGAAAGCAATTTCCAGAACATCATCTTCATTGGATCTAAAATAGCCTCAAACTTCTTCCTTTCTATTCTGGTCCATTTTTGATGCAGTGTCAATTAATATGGCGTCACAGGATACAGTGATCTCAAAAACAGGGAGACTTTCACAGGAAGTAACTGTGATGCTGGAACATGAATAGCAGTACTTTAGCAACATGGCTTTATTTCCTGTATATAATATAATCCGATGTAGGATGGCTTTCTTCTGTACTCATATCCTTTTTAAATTTTTCTGTCATATCAGTAGAGGAAGAAAATCTAATTAAGAATTCTTGTCTAAAACATCAATAAAAATAGCAATGGCTCCAAAGGTTCTGATTCCATTTTTTCCCCATGTCACACGACTTTTTGATAGAGCTGTCTTATGGCAGTGATACTGACTCCATGGCACAAATGCTAACACCAGCACACAGTGCTCCTGGCTATGTCAGCTGAATGCAGCTGACTTAAAGCATTCATCAGGCCTATCAATAAATAATGGAACTAGGAAAGTATGCTTTCAGTGCAAAATGTATCTAGAGTAACACCCTATTTCTAGAAATCCTTTTGCCCTGAATGTATTTCTTTGAGTGTATCTTTCACCAGGTGCAAAAAAAAAAGAAACCCAGAACATCTTCCTTTCCATTATTCTGGATTTACTGTGGTAGGTGCATCAAACAGGACATCCCAGAGATTTATTCCGTATGTCAAGCAAGACTGTGGAGCACCTTAGAAAGCTCTGGTTTCTGCTCCTCACACGCTCACCTGATGATATTTTGCCCCACTAGGGGATTTTGAGCACAAAGATCTCACAGACTCTAAAATACGGTAAAGGGAATGTTATGGACATGTACATATCTAAAAGTTACGCTTCAAGCTAATGCATGCACTTCTACTTCCTTTATGCTCAGCAAAGAGAGACTGTCACTTTCATATGACTATTCATCCCACTTCTCAAAACTTGTCCACCACAAGTTGATTTATTTTCAGGAGAGGTTCTCTCATTGCACTCACTTAAAAGTAATTATAGATAAACAGTTAGGGACAAGTGTGTAACTTCTGGATGCATCAAACTGAGATGATTCTCCAGTTATTTTTCAAATTAGTTTTTCTAGGGAATTCAGTAATGACTTTCAGATTCGATCCTTAGATAGCAATAATTCTTCACACACCTAATACATATATTAAACAGCAAACACATCACTGATGCTACCCTCAAGGTTGATATTCAAAACCATCCTGATTTTTTTCTTGACCATTTAGTTGTATCAAATAGCTTTCCAGATATCTTGATATTCACAGTTCATCCAGCATTAATTCTGCACACAGAATCAGTGTCACAGCTTTAAAGAACGTTGAGTATTCATCTCATAACCTAGAATATTATTTTCTCCCTTAGTTAGCTGTTCCATTTTCTTCAAAAATATTTTAAAACCTGAAACTATGGAAGCTAATTCCCCACTTAAAAGTACTTTATTAATCATAAAGACCTTGGGCCACAAAGCCCTTCTATCATGTACTGAGCTATATTGGCAAATTTAAATGTTAGCTGCTTTATTCCATGTTTTACTAGTGAAATAAGCCATTTGGCAAAAAACAGCAGGTGATTTTGTCAATATAACTACAACTACATGAAGGAGTTCTGTTGCCTTGTCCAAAGAACACACCTCATCACATGCCAGTGCCTAATAGAAGTACAAATAGGAGGTTGTCACGAAGTCATGTGAATAAACTGGTGCGGGACAGATGTTTTACTAAAAGACCAAATCTTATGATATTGAGCATCCTCAGTTCCCCTAAATAATGAGATTTGGACACTTCATACAATGTATCTGTGGTTCAGCAAAGTGTGTAAATAAAGGTGTGCTTATTTTTAGGATGTGACTAAACCCTACTGAAAACAGTAAGAGTTAAATATGCACTTAAACTCATCATTGTAGGCTGGATTACTCATGTACTTAAGTAGTTTGTTGTATCAGAACTTTTGGCCACCACAGAACTCCCAGTTCCATTTATTGCATATCTGGATCCATCATTAAAATCATCTGGCAAAGCATTCTCACAGGTTAGCACAGCATATCAAAACTTCATGTCATCCAGAGGGTAGGCTACACTAATTATGTTTCAAGGGGCACTCCTTGTATTTCTTCCACAAGTTTTATCACAATAGCTCATGATACTGATGCCAGGAAATTAAAACTTATATATTTCCTGTCTTGTTAGATACAAACCATCTCCCCACCCTAATTAGTTTATCCATATGTAAATGTTACAGTTAGGGAGTATGGCTCTGGAAAGTTAATAGCTTAATCAGTGTATCAGAAGGCTAATGACATCTCCTGATAGTTTTCTCAAAAATGTATTTCAGGGATAGTAATGTTATTACCAGACTGATAAATAAACTTTATCCTCTGAGCTCATATGAAAGTTTAAGAGAGGGGAAGTAGAAGAGTAGAATGATTATATTTGTTTTATACACAGGGGGAATCAGGAACTATGCCATGACTCCCCTTGAAATAAATTGTATTTGCTTTTTTCCCACTTTTGGCATTTCCAGGTGCCTGTCTGTTTTTAACATCTTCTTCAACCTCAATAAATTTGTTGAAACAAGACTCTGTCATACATTCAGTGAGTCACAGCTGAAAAATAGAAGTAATTCCTCAGTGGGATAAATGCACTTGAGCTGGAGACCAGGAAAAATGTATTGTTTTTTAAAATTGATGGTGATACACTTTAACATTTTTTTTTCCAAGCTTCTTTTGTTTTGAAACTGTCAGAGAATGTTCCCTGAATGCTTTGTAAGCAAAACATCTCTTTCCTAAGGCTATAAAAACAGTACTTTGGAAAGAGGTACTTTCCTAAGGATGATTAAAAGAATCTCTGAACTCAGGGGGATCACTAGTTCAAATCAAGCTCTCGGGCCACATTTTCACCTGACGAGTTAAAATATATTTGTTGTACTGATGGCCTGAATCATGTCCCCATGAGGACACATGTGGGAGGTCAGGCAGAAATGTTGTTATCTACTTATGGGGCAAACACAGGGCTCGGGCATGAACACATGTTGTATACACTTTTATTTTGCCTTTTCATGTTAATCCCTTGCACTCCCTCAAAATACGTGCCTCAACCTCTCTTCATATTCACTTACACGATTTTATTTTTATTGGCGTTTTATTGGGCACTTGAGACGATAGCCTCTGCACAGGTAGTCATGATCATTGCATATCTTTGCAAACCTGGGATAGAACTTTTTTGACTAAAGATATTAAATAATGAAATAGAGTCAAGAATTTATCTAAGGATAATTTTGAGGAACTCCTGTTCTGCAAACAGATGGGGTGAGGCTGGGCCTTGGCACACATCACAGTCCCTCTGAAGGCCCAGGGCTGCACAGTTAGTCAATACTCTGATTAGCTTCAGTGGAAGTGCTACTTAAGCAATGTCTGTAGGGTCAGGTCTTAGAACTGGATTTAATTAGTAGTGCATTATTGTCTAGCCAGAGACAGTTTGGTGATTTGTGTTCCAGACTTGAGCCTCCAGGAAGCTGACACATGAGCCTTTTTTTTGTTCTCTCTATTTCTACTATGTCTCGCCATCATTTGCAGATGTTTTTTAGCATATGATCTATAAGTAACAGTAAACTGGGTTTCTACATAAACTCCCTTCTTTTTTACTCACTTTAAATACTAAGTCTTATTACTTGTTTCTTCCCTCAGTGCCTCCCATATATTCATCTGTTCCAGCTTTTTCTAGAATTGCTTTCTGTGCTGCAGCATTACACCAGTCTACTTTCTATTCTTTTTTTTATCCCAACCTACAAAAAACCCAAAAAACATAGTTATTTTAGAATTTATAATTTTTTTTAAGTTCTCAGTATATCACAACAGGTCTGTAAGGGATCACTGAATGCATGCAAACCACATGAAGTAACAGTCAATAGTAATGTATACTATGCAAAAGGACAGGATGTCCCACTGTACACCCTCTGTAGCATTGACAAGACAGAGGTCTGAAAACAGTGAATTTTGAATGTAGGTTTATATTAGTATGTGTCTTTATATTAGTTTATTATAAAATAAAGGGTAGATTTTCTTGACAGTATGTCCAAGAAGGCTTGAATATTACAAGATTCCACAGAATTAGTTTTAAAACTTGTATAACAATATTTTTCATCTATTATATTATAAACTTACTAAGAAACTCCCAGTTGTTCTAGGTGCCCTCTTGCCATTCTCTTGAGTGTGTAGTTATTATTGAATAGTACACCTGTAGCAGCTAAAGCTCCTGGTGATACTACCACTACTTAATCAGGACAGCATTTGAACATCACCTTCAGTGGATCACATGCACACGTTTACTTTTTGCACATACTAGAGAGCTTTTGTCAGAAGCCTTTTGTTCAAATACATCCACATTTACACTCTTTTTATTGCTGACCTAGGCCAGTACCAAAGTTGAGAAGATATTTGAATTCTCATGTCCTTGGAAGAAATTAGTCTCATGTAACTTCAGGAATGAGATTCGATGCCAGGCACAGACAGTTGACTTCAGATGTCTACAACTTTGAAGTCTACATGTAAGCTACAATTGCTATCAATATAGACATCTACACTTGATCAGACAGATGAATCACTCTCTAGTCTCCATTGGTTGTGTTGATTAGACATACAAAACAACTTCCTAAATGTATGTTCTTAGTACTACTTAAGCCTCCATAGAGTCTTACAAACATCTGTACTGTACTGGCAGCTATGACACAAGATATATCAGAGACATGTGTCATTTTGGAGTAAAACACAGAGGCCAGCTGATACCCTTAGTGTGTTTCAACTGACATTATATGCCTATGTGCAAACAACCGAATCAAGACTTCCATTGACATATGCACCAGAGACTTTAGACAACTGTCCTACATAAGGGGCATTTAAATGTAGGTTATTAATCTTATGCTGAATGACAACTAGGTTAAGTTTTTGTCTTCTGCTCAGAATGAGACACCAGAACTGGTCTCTTGCATTACTCAGGTTGCTTCCTTTCATGATATGAGGGTAGGAGTGCTGAAGCTGAGATCACATTACCACTAACTCAGGGTTTGTATTAGTCCTTCAGCCTCACTGCACTGAAAAATCTCAGACAATATATTCTGATTTTCTCCAGATTTTATGATCCTGGGGTTGGTATTGCATTGCTCAATGATGTTCTAATCAGAGCAGAGCATAATCAAAACTACAAATGGTTTAAGACTTCTCTCTAGCACAGACAAAAAGAACTCCAACAACTTTTCAGCCTTAAGAATAAAGACAAAATAGTCAATATACATCTCTTCTTTTTCTCCTCTTCTTTAACATCACTATTGGGATGGTCCTCCACCAGTCAGGAAGATTAGGCCAGGGAAGACATTGGTGTACTGGATACAAAGGTGGCAGGGCCATGGCCATCCATTATTGTAGTTAAGAAGCTCAGTTAATTCTTCAGCATTCAGAAAGGACGGTATGTGGAGGTGCTACTGATTTCACTACTATGTATTAACTTCTTCCCTAAGAAAATGCTTACAATATCTACATGTAAAATCCAGAAGAGTGACTTGAATTGGACTGTGTGCATATACCACCTTCCAAATCTTTCCTGTGAACCTCCTTATAGCCCTCTGAAAATATCAGGATTCTTTCTCTTTATATTTTTAAGGAGCCTTGTTATCAATTATTCTTTACACAAAAATATTAGCTTAGGGGAAAAGAGTTGGAATCTTTTATCTATTCAAATACCAGCCCTTTTACTGAAATCTGAATTAATCGTGTCTCTGTTTTACCCTTATCTCTTTACTCAGAAACAGTCTCAAACAACTAGGTTTCACTAAAGCAGTTTCCCACTTTTGAACTCAAACCTATTCTTTATCATACTAAACATTTCTGAAATTCTGCTAAATCCCCACCTCTTATCAAAATTTTGAGCATCTTTTTTTACAGACAAATCACAGGCTTAGGAGCTCTTCAGCATCTGGAGTTAATCTTACTGATATCCGATGTCTGGAGAATGTCTGAAGCACGGACACAAAAACATGTTCCCTACTGCAGAATCTGTTTGACCCTTTTGGTTGTCTGCTCTGTATCCTTGCTTTTCAGCACAGTGCTTTAAAAATAACAGGTGCACTAGAGCTCTTGTATAACACACTTGACCCTCAATTTAAGAAAAGAAAAAAACCTTAAGAATAGCAAGTCTGAGCATTATGTGCTTTGCCCTGGGAAGTGGTTTTAGCACATATTATGTCAATTTAATATTGAGTGTGAGCGACTAAGGAGCTGTCAAGATCACAACTGTCTTTATGGGTAAGCATTATGAAGCACCAAATATTATCTGTTTGGCTTATCCAGAATCAGGACTAAAATTCACATGGTATTGTGGTATATCAAAATTCAATGAGCCATTCTCCCTAGGTGTTATCTGACAAATACCAAGTTGACATGCTGAGAGCTTGGTACACACAATTTTTTTTTTTCATTATTACTTGCACTGAGGATGTACCTACGAGGCTCTGTGACTTGTATGTATTATTTGTAGTAGATGTATATCAAAATCAGGCCTTCAGAACAATCAATTCTGTCATTTAAGGAACCACTTTATTTTAGTTTAGAAGTTTTCCTCTTTCCTTCTAAGCTAAAAGTTTGGATTAAGCATTCATCTCAGGATTTCTTTGAGCATGGCCTACTGTGGCTTTGGAAATACCCAGCTTTGATTATTTTACCGTACGTATTTTATTTGAAAGATGCCGGTGCAAAGAAATAATGGTGAACAAGCACCCTTTGTAGTGTAGAAATGTGAACAAAAAGATGCTCACTGCTCAGAGGAATTTATACTTGCAGTATAAGAAAGCAGAAAGGAGATGGATACAAGAAGACTAGCAAGGCAGACAACTGAGCAGCATTTCTTGTTTACCTGCCAAGGTTCTAACTAAACACTACAATTCTCTCAAATGAAAGGCATAAATTATTGTATTCTTACCACCTTAATCTTGCTTTAAAACATTCTTATCCTTTTAAACTGCTATCAATATACATTTTTATTATGCATATGTTTTGATATTTTCAGCTTACAAAAAGCTTCTTTCTTTCTCCTAGTCTCATTTTATAATAGACCACTCACACTGGTCTATTTTATTTCCATGTTTATGAGCAAAAACCATCTTTATGAACAACATAGTTTTTCTCTGAAAATTCTATCTCTTCTTCACTACCTCATCCCATTTCGTTGCATTCTGTTGCACTGGGTTTGTGTGGCAAGGTTTTGGTAGCAGGGGCACTACAGGTATGACTACTGTAAGAAGATGTCAGAAGCTTCCCGTGTCCCATAGACCAAATGCCAGCTGGCTCCAAGATGGACCCATTGCTGGCCAGTTCAGAACCCATCAGCAATGGCGGTAACACCTATGAGATAACATATTCAAGAAGGAGGAAAAAACTGCTGTGCAACAAGAGACAGAAGAGAGAAGTGAGAATATGTGAGAGAAACAACTATGAAGACACTCAGGTCAGTGAAGGAGGAGGGGGAGGAGGTGCTACAGGCACCAGAGCAGAGATTCTCCTGCAGCCTGTGGTGGACCATGGTGAGGCAGGTTGTCCCCCTACAGCTCATGGATGTCCATAGTGGAGCAGATATCCACCTGCAGACCATGGAGGACCCCATGCAAGAGAGTGTGGATGCCCAAAGGATACAGGGACCCTGTGTGAAGCCCACACTGGAGCAGGATTTTGTCAGGACCTGTGATCCTGTAAAGACAAAGGAGCCGATGCTGGCATCTAGCCACAGTCAACCCACCACATCAGTAAATCTGAAGTGCCCTCTGTGTATAATCACCTCACCTTCTCAAAGTTTATGTTTTTTCCACAGTACTACACTTTCTACTGATTTTTTTTTTTTCTATGGATATTTTATAGTCTAGTTGTTCTTTCTTATTGGATAGTCTATTGCATAACCTTGCTTATTTTCTGAAAAAGCTCTCACCTTTTAAGAACCACTGTCTATTCAGTCCCAAAATTGAACAGTTAAACTGTGCAGTGTTGTATTATATACAATAAGGATGACAAGGACTTGAGTGACATGTTTCTGAAAAGAAACAAATCACCCTCTTAAGTAGTTATAAAAAACATGATTTTATACTTTTTGTTTTCCCCTCTTAGAATTGGGAATAATCACCTTATGTGACTGAATTTTCCTTTAGTTTTTTTTTTTCTTGTGGATGAAAAAGAGAAATATAGAGAGCAGAAGAAACAAACTCCTATGAACACAAATTAGAAATCCCACATTCCCAAGTAACATCAAGCCTTATGCAATAATATTTTGCTAAAAGAAAAACAAAACAAAACAAAACAAAACAATTAAAAATTCATTTTTAGCATTTCGTATTTTAGTCTGTCAGTATTTGAGGAGACTCTGACATGCATATGGAGCCTAAAGGAGACCTACAGCTAAGGGACACCATCCCCTTAATAGCAAAGACCCAGCCTGTCAGCCTTTAAGGATTACCATAAAACTCTGTGGATCTGAACCAGTCTATGACCACTGACGTGCAGGGCAGAGTTTAGTCTTTGTGCTTTTCTCATTTAGCTGTGTACCAATCGCCATGGCATTTCCATCTTTTTTCGCCTCTCTCAGCAGAGGAAACTCAATTCAATAAATGGCAAAGCACTCAACACAAGATGACTTTAATGATCCCTTCTGGCCATGATGCCTTCATAATGATACTTTCATCCATTAAGCTAAAAAGTCAATCTGTAAGTAGAAATATTGAGGGTGATAGCTAAAAATTAACCATTATTAACTATTTCCTACCTCTGTGTAAGTCCAAACTCTGATGGACTCTGGTAACAGAACTGGGTAACAACAAGCTCTTTTCACTTCAAAAAGCTATCATCAATAGAGAGGAAGTTGGTATATTTACTCTCTGTTATAGAAAATATGTCTGAGGGATCAATATCAACAGTCCCTTTATCACATTATCAGGATAATTTTATCAATGTGCAAGTCATACACAACTCTTTCAGTGAGGGATCCAGAATAAAACTGATACAGCAGTTCCTGTCATATCTGTCTGAGCATTCAAAGTTGTTACACATTTTCTGTCTCATTATGTTTTCTGCCTCTCTTGACTTATAAGTAAGTTGTCCATAAACCCGTAAGATCAAGCTTTCCTAGAGTGCATGCCTGCTGTTATTATACCAGTTCCCCAAAGCTCCTAACATTTGCATATGCAAATTGTAGCCATGACACAATTTTCTGTTGATGGACATTCCTGCTGTTAATATCCACAGAACTCTTGATATGTATCTGTTGTTTATCTGTTGCCTCCAGTCTACTGTAAGTCTCCAGCCATATTCGTTAGATCCAATTAGTGACATTCTGCCCTGTGAGAATCTGTCAATAGAAAATGGGTATGGTAATGCTCAGAAAATTGTCAAAATAAACACTTTTTAAATAACATCAGATGACTGAAACCAGTAGATTAAGATCCATCCGTTCCTGTGTACTTTACAGATAATTCTACAAAATTCAATAGAAATGTATAACAACAAATAAATATATATAATTTAAATAAATAAAAAACTATAAAATATCAGAAAATATGGAAGGATTATGGCAGGCCCTAACAATGTCATTTAATCCATTACTCTACTTTGAAACAGGACTGCTGACACTTAAACCCATCTTTGATGGAATTCAGCATTCTTTTCCTTTTGAAAATAGACTGCTATTATTTTTGCTAGTGTTTATTTATAGGTAACATTTCTGGATTATTTCAGAATTTTCATCATTGTCCCATTCTATGCCTTTCAACATTTCTATTTCCCTAATTTTACCTGATATTTGTTCACCATTGCAGCTGTGTCTCCCTAAAGCTTTCAGCCTCCGGTCAATTTTAAAGAATGAACTTTTATTATTGCTAATTACTTCTGGTCAAAAATCTATTAAGAAATAGCAGAATATTTCTTCCTGTGTTCTGGTTTATTTCAGAACGTTTCTCGAATTTATTAAGATTTTGAATTTTAGTCCTTTCTTCTGACTTACTTATAGTTCCTATAAGCTTGATATCATCTATGTATTTAATAGGCATAGACTTGATTATGCAACTTCTGTAATTCAGAAATCATAGCAAAGGGACTTATCCTTGCAGTTGGACAGGTAATAAGTGATAACGTTACCTGTTTATGTGCCACTCTACACTCTATCTCCAACAGTAATTGCACTTTTAATATGTCTCCCCAGTTTGCTTACAGGACTGCAAGGTAAGGCAATGTCAAAAGCCTTAGTGAAAAAAAGATATGATTACTGCTGCTTCTTTGTCTACATCACCTGTTACTCTTTCATAAAAGAAAATTAGATTGATTTGACAAGATATCTTCTTGGCAAATTCATCTTTGCTGCTACTCTCCTCCTTGCTGTCTTCCAAGTGCTTGCAAGCCACTTCCTTTTTTTTACATTTTTTCTAGGATTTGAAGTGAAGCTGACTTGTCTATAAATCTACACTTCATTTTTTCCCTCCCTTTATACATATACATATTAAAATTGATCCTTTCCAGTCCAACAATATCTTATACATCCTCCACAAGTCCTCAAAAACAATGGATAATTTTTTCAAGCCTGCTTCTGCACATACTGAGATCAGGTTCAGAAGGCCCAGACAAGCTGAACAACAAAACACCATCAAACATGATCTTTTTCTGTTCTAGGTCGATCTGTTATCCATTGTTGCTAATAACGAGTTTACCAATTGTCATTAAGTAAGCTTTATAACAAAAAATGAACAAAATCCTATCCTTTATGTCTTCAGTTTTCCTTACACCATTTAGTAATAGCTACATTATTATATAGATACACTGCAACTTTCCTTTGAGCCTAATCCTGTCAAGGAAATTTTTCTTGTTACCTCCAGTTTCTCTTGCTAGCTACAGTTCATTCTGTATTGTCCACTGTGATTTTGTTCCTACCTTCTTCTGATGGTCTGCATGTGTACTTAGGGATCTGCGCTTCCCTCTCCTTTACCCATGCCCAAAGTTTGGCATTAATAAAGACATCATAATTTAGCCAGATGTCTTTAATAATTTTTTCTAACCTTTCTCTTGACTAATTATACTGTATGATTTTTTTGGAAACTACATCTGGATAGGTATTTTTACTTTTTTTTTTTTTTTTTTTTTTTTTTTTTTTTTTTTT